>CAJQZM010029534.1:17573-43775 GCA_907164665.1 Colias nastes | reverse complement strand
ACCGGTTTTTATCCTATTAATCACAGAAACATCATTGAATATATGTCTCCTTGTTGTCATGATGAAGTCAATCTCATTCCTCGTTTTACCGTCAGGGCTTATCCAGGTCCACTTTCTGTGCGGAGATTTCTGGAAGAAGGAATTCATCATGAAGAGTCCTTCCTTCTCCAAAAATTCAGCGAGCCTCTGGCCCCTCGGGTTGCGCTGCCCAAATCCAAATTGCCCCACTCTCAACTCATCATCGCCTTTCTTGCCCAGTTTTGCGTTGAAATCCCCCATCACAACATTGAAATGTGTTTTCGAGGTTTGTATGGCTCTACTGATGTCCTCATACATTACCTCCACATCTTCATCTGAGTGTGCCGAGGTCGGCGCGTAGACCTGAATGACCTTCAAAGAATATCTATCAGATATTTTGAGGACCAGGTACGCTACCCTGCTTGACACACTTTCGATGGCTATGATGTTGTTAATGAGGGGTCTGCGAACGATAAACCCTATTCCACCTTGGGACTGTTGGTCGCCCTCCCGGTAGAAGAATAAATTACCAGATGTCAACGTTATCGTGTCCTCCCCCTGTCTTCGGACTTCTGATAACCCTATGACATCCCAGCGTAACTTACTCAATTCTTCTTCCAGCTCAACAATCTTTTCGTCCGTCCTCAACGTGCGTGCGTTGTATGTTACCAGGGCCAGGGGTCGTCGGGAGTGGTAGCCGGATCGCTTCCGGTGATTCTTAGCACCCCTTGCCCCGCCGTTACCATGGCCGCTACCGTAGCCAGGAATAGCGGAGCTGCCGGGTACTAGGGGCCTGGTTGTTGTTGTACTATTCATGTTTTTTTTCAAGTCTTATCTATTTGGGGGGGAAAAAATGCCAATACTCACCACGCTTGGCAGGCGGGTTGGCGAGCGCAGTTGATGGTGGGGGAGATCATGCATAACGCTGCTGCCCGTTTGCATGTAGTTAACCCTTAGTCGCCTCTTACGACACCCACGGGTAGAGATGGGGTAGTGCTATTCTAGGCCGGCACCACACGGCCTATTCTGTAACTATTGACAATTAATCGAAATAAAATTATTTTTATTTATTTAACGATTCAACAAAATTGTAAAGTTCACCTTATTTTTATGAGACCTTACTTCTATCATGAGTGAGAAAAGATTTGTTTCTTTGTATGCTTGTGTTATGATATAACTCTAAAACTATTTGATCGACTAGAAACTAATGTTATTCACGACAGTAATATTTTATGTCCCCTTTTATCGGCGAAGCTCAATTTATATGTTAAAAAATCACAGGATTCTTAATTGATGATATTATTAAATAAATTATTATTCAGTAAAACCGAGGCAAATTTGATTCAAAGAATTTCGACGGTATAAAATTCTCAGAAATACGATATGGTTAATTTTTATCCACAGATTGTTCTCTACTACATTTAAAGCTTTGTATTTCTTAACTTATTTGAAATGTAGCCGAATTTTGAATAGTTAATATTTATTTAGAATGAATATGCATGTGAAATTCTGTGAATGGACAAATGTATTCAACTTCTATTTATTAATCGATATCTTTAATAGTTTTTATTTAAATTTGTCTTCTCTGTTATTAAACACTAACACCTCCGTTTTTTTTATTTTATCTATATGTATATATGATATAACGAGTAACGACTTATTTAGGTACATACAAACGTATTACGTATTTACGTACTAAATTATGCCTCCCCACTTAGAACTATTTCAGTTTTATCTAAACCTGCATTTATTTATTTTTTTATTCACAGATTTACCAGAATAGGGCGGTATTATCCGTTCAGTGACAGTGGCGCCCCCTGCATACATTGTCCGGATTTGAACGATCGTGACCCCACATACGACTATGAACTTTGCTCCTGTGGCTTTTCGCTTGGAACTCTTTGAAAAATGACGCTCACTTTCCGAACAGTATTTGAATACTGCAGGATTTTATTCCGCGACAACTTTGGTTTCTGTTCCCGATTGACAAAACAGGAACAAAATTGAAAATATATAACAATTTTAAGTGATGTACATTTATTTTAAAAACCAAATATGTATATAGTTACAAGGTATGATAGTTTTACGTAGGACGATAAAAAAACGTATTGAATATTAATTATTAGTTATGACTTACTAGCTTTCCGCCCGCGGCTTCGCCCGCAAAACATAATAAATTATATACTAAAACCTTCCTCTTGAATCACTCTATCTATTAAAAAACCGCATCAAAATCCGTTGCGTAGTTTTAAAGATTTAAGCATAGGTACATCCCTATGTACATAGGGACAGAGAAACTGACTTTGTTTTATACTATGTAGTGATGAAGCATCTTTCGCCATAAAGTTCCAACTTTCTATATACCTACCATAATTAATAGTTATCCGATATGCAAATCAAAATACATAATATTGGTTGAATATAAGAATTCAGATTTAATAACTTTCGGATTAATATTATCAATGGCTTTTAAAAAATGTTTCTGGCAATTAATTAAATAATTTGAACTTGTATCTTTTCGGTATAATTAACCACAGTGCAACCACTACGCCTATGCAATGGTTATGTTAATTATGTTGTAAATTATTGTGTTAAACATTGTGTTTCTGTTACATACCTACGGATTTTAATATACCACACTCAATGTATTTGTACTTGAAAAAAAAAGAAACAAAAACATTATAATAATCTAATGTCTTAATGTTAGTCTAGGAATGATGTAACAATTAGTGAAACGTGACTGTTCCCGAGATTAGTGCTTTCAACTAAACGAACTCTTCAGCTATGTAATAACACTAAGCAAATGTGCTTTACGTTGTTAACTAGAATTGACGATAATTGGAAGCTATTCGACATTAGCATGCATATAAGTATTCTTAACCAGATAATGCTACTAACCGTTCGTGATCAGCAAACTAATCTCGGTACTCAATTTACAACGTCTTGATTGCCCTCAATCAGATCTAGGTCAAGCCATTCACTCCAATCTAGACTTCAGTCCATTACTGTTAACCAGTAGCTTTGGCTTGCGTTAACAATCAATCTTATAATCAAACACTATTAGGGAACAATGCAGCTTTGAGGTAACATCCATTTTACAAGCGGTAAATCTTTATTTCATCTATTGGTTGCAATGGGGAGGTTAAAAACGTGTTCACCGTCCTTTTATAGAAATATAAAAGAAAAATACGTTTAAAAACAAGAACATTTTATTCATAACAAAGTTTTATTAAAACTAAAATAAACAAAGAGGCAAACACAGGCCCGAAAAGACTAACCTAAATTTGTTTCCGTGCAATTTAAAATTTAGGTCAAATAGCATTCGGTTCGTTTCACGGTAAGCATTTTAAACGGATATTGTTTAAATTTCAATTCACACAATCAGCAAATATATTATTATCAAATTTTGTGTTCGTGACAGAAATTTCCACATAACACACCTAATTTTTTCAAGTCCTGAATCAGTTACCATAGTACTGTTGAAGTATACCTAATACTAGCTGTGCTGTACGGTTTTACCCACATTACTCCGCTAATGTTGGTCTTAGCGTGATGATAATATAATATAGCCTATAGCCTTCCTCGATAAATAACACATCTGTCACACAAAGACTATCGAACACAGAAATAATTTTTCAAATCGGACCAGTAGTTTCTGAGATTAGCGCGTTCAAACAAACAAACAAACTCTTCAGCTTTATAATATTAGTATAGATTAGCTTTTGGTTCCAATTATTTTGTTTCTAAGTTTATGGTTTAAGAAACCTGCTCGCTTTCATATTAGCTAAAACGCACTAACTTTTCTCCTTCATTTCTTTCCACATTCGAAATGCTCAATTTAATCCATATCTAGCAGACACTCATTCGCAAATGGCTCATTAAAGAATGATTACGTGAAGACTCATGACGGTGAAGTTAATCCTTAAAATATTAGTTGAGCGCAAAGTTTTGTATCACGAAGGAAAGTTTGTGAGTACTGGTACCGGTTGTTGACTTTCCTCTTGGATGTTTGTGCTGATCGTTGAGACTTGGAGTGATGATAAATTATTATTCTGTGTGCTTCACACATCTAGATATAGACTCTAATATTCTGCTTAACTTTTTACCTACATTTACCATTCCTTTGGTTATATTATTTTTACACATTTTGTTGGTAGCCTAGAAGATCTTGTAGTGATAAGGCTGCCTTTTGTGTTGTATGTTTTATGTTTTTATTGTACCTATTTTTGTTATGTAGAGTAAATAAATGAAATAACTATAAAGCTAAGCTTGCTTTTGTGGAGTTATTTCTAGAACGTCTGGACGGGGTTTCAAAATTATTTTTATTGGTAGAGACATTATTCATACATTATTCCTGAAGGTATATTTCATACGTTATCCTCCGTGGTAAGCCTGACAAGCAGTTGCTGTTCGCATAGCGTTAGGATATCATTTGTATGTAGAAGAAGTAATAGAAGACCTTGATTTTTAATAATATTTTCCTTTCTGGAGATGTTATTTTATGATGAAGACAAAATACACACACGTCCATTTCCTTGGGAAGTATAGACTCAATTTGAAATACGCTTTTAAATTCAAAAGCTATTTCCCTCAAAAAAATCAAAACTGTTTCCAGTCCAGCGATCTCATTTCGATAAGTTGACCCTTATCTGCTGTCAATGCGACACAATATTTGTGTTATAGATACAAAATAGAGAAGCCACACTACGAACGGTTTTCCGAAGGAAATGTACGTCTATTGTGGCCCTCGGGTTTTCATATAATGAGGGATATCGTATTGAATCCTGAACAGGTCATTGTGAACATCCATATAAACGTATTATACGTACGTTATCTGATATTCCGTTTGGCAAAAGGTTCACCTTTTCCGATGGAATTATTACGTCTAAATATAAATCAATCTCGTCTCCCATTCAGTCACGGGCCATGTTAATCTTATTTTCTTGTGGCAAAAAGTAATTGAATTAAATTATGTTTACAGGTATTATTGATGTTGGCATTTTGATATGGTATATTATTTTCTGTATGTTTTTATTTTTATATAGGCTGCTATAATATTATTAGATGAGAATGTTCACCAAATAAATACTTAACGCGCAAAAACCTACTTCAGGTATAAATTTCGCGGCACAATGTACGTCAAAGATAGAATTAAACTATAATTTTTTTAACATCTTCTCGATTTATGAATGAATGTGAACTGTATCAATAATATAAATTTATATAATATTATATATTTCTTTCTTCACATCACAAAAAACTTACTACCACTACAGGATATTAAAATCATTGACAAGGTTCTTTATAAATTACAAAAAGCTATCTCACAAAAAATACAAAAAAAGATATTCCCAACTTCAACAATTATTACCCCTCTTCCTGAATATTACTTCTTGGTACCCAACATAGAACGAAGTAAATTTGAACGTAGTAAATTATTTTTTCTTCAAATACGTCATAATGATTAGTTTCAAAATATAATTTGTCACAGAAACTCAATCGTTAATTATTCACGAGTGTAAATGTCAATTGCTTAAATGTCAAACATGGTGGAATCGATGGGAAAGTTCAGAGTTCAATTCGGTTAAAACCAATCCACCTTTGTTACTAGGACAAGTAATAGTTGATATTTTCGAACTTCCCTTAAACTACATTTATATAGTTAAAGTATTAAGTTACTTTTAACAAAGGACAGATGAATGTCTCCTATAACACAGGTTTCTTTCCTAGCGTATGAGACATTTTTCAAAATGTCAGTAAAATGTACCTCATACTGTTATTAGATTATGTAAATTAAGTGAAAATTTCATGTACGAAATAAAATATTTATTTATGATTTATCATATTTTGTCATAACAAAAATTATGTTCAAATTGTTTTTCACATTACTTCTATCAATTTGTTGAACTTATTTTGATGAATTCTAACATAAAATACACAGACCTAACTTTTGATAAAAGCGCTTACACCGCGATATCGAGAATTTCAGTGTCGCAAAATGAGGCTTCCTTTACAGAAGAAAATAAAGTACATAATAACAATATTTTCATGGCTATCATCCAACATCTGGTGTCACATCTATACTTAATATTATAAAGCTGAAGAGTTTGTTTGTTTGATCGCGCTAATCTCAGGAAGTACTGGTCCGATTTAAAAAATTATTTCGGTGTTAGATAGCTCATTCATCGAGGGAGGCTATAGGCTATATATCATCACGCTAAGACGAACAGGAGCGGAGCCACTCGGGTGAAACCGCGGAGCGCAGCTAGTCTTAATATAATAAATAATATCACAGATAATATAGTTCTGTCAAAATCATCCTATCCCACTAATATTATAAACGCGAAAAATTGTAAGTATGCTTTTTACCCTGTCTCGTAAAATCAGCTGATTGATAGTCATATATAGATAGTAGATTTATAGTCTGAACTAGCACAAAATACCGTTTAAAAGCATCTAACTCTTCTTTGCACTAACTAGCATGCATTCATTAATTGATCGACCATTCAGCGTTTCTTAAAATATTCTCATTTCCCTACGCAATTACGCATCATATTCTATTACATAAAATATCAGACAATTTTATTTCATCAATAATACGAAATGTATTATTCAGATTATTGCCTGTAATAGGGGGCAATGCTGGGGCTAATCAAAGTGGAAGAAAAACACGTTTGTTTATTTGATCCGGGCCTTTATATATTAACTGGATAGATTTGGAAAAACTGATGTAAAAAACTGATGTTTTGTTATGTAATAATTATATGGTATTTGTTTATATTTGTAGTTCATATTTTTTACAATTACAAAAAAATATTGATTAATTTTATTATTGTCTATTTCATATACTAGGTACCTACGTATTTTGGAATGTTTCGCTGATTAAATTATCTGTGAACGATTTTCTGGGAAAAAAAATGCTGGAGTGATATTTATATTATTGGCCAAATTATATTTTTACCATCATACAATAGATATAATATTATCTAGTTTCTTATACAACAGTGTCTGAAGGTTCTTTTACGTACGATTTGATTAAAGTGAAATAAACATTACGAATAAGTGAAGTAATTTATTCATAACTGATAATTATTAAAACCTATATTATGTTTATCAGATACCTGAAGTAATGATAAATAGCAATTCTTCCACTCCAGATACCTGCGTTACAAAAACATCTTTCTAATAAATATTAAAAAGGACATCACAGAAAATGATTACCGGGCTGACCTCATAAAAATGTAACAAATTGTGATCTTCTACTACAAAGGGGAGATAATTTGTTTCTTCCTTTGAGATTTTTACGTCACATTATAAATATATAGCAATTTTCTTTACTTACCTTTATACGGTTTCTGAATGCACACAAAAGGTTTAAGATGTACCTTTTAAATTTGATTGTGTAAGTTCTAAATTAATTTAAAATTGGTCGTAAATAAGTCAATCGGCTCAAGAATCAATTAAATCATTTTATCAAGTTTGAAAGAAGGGAAAAGAATAATTGTAATGTATTGGTATTGCTTCAAATTCTAGTTAATAAGCTGATGTAATAAATACAATTTTTTAAATATTTGGGTGTGAGCCAATTAATTTTAAAATACCTGCTGTTCTATTGAATAAAAAAATAAATAATTTTTTTGACTTGTAACAGTTTATTTGATACAAATTACATGTTTGAAATTTACACGTTTTAAATATTTATACTTCTTTCTGTACCACGGAATAATGGGTTAGCCGTTAGATAATTCAGGGGTCGGTAGATGTATAATTTGAAAAAATAAAACTACTTAGTACCTCCGATGTTTGAAAACCTTACAAAACCTAGTAGAACAGTATGAAAATAAAATCAACGCGAAACCAAAGAGGCTTCCACTAAAACAACAATAAGTCTCAAGTCGCTTTGAAGTCATAACGTCTTCAATCATTTGTTTGTATCAAACATTGGATTTGGCCGGTTGCCAAGACAGTGCCGGCCGTTAGTGAGTTAATTGTATGTTCCACATTAATTACTGCGGATCTGTATTATCATTATAGATGGATTGCTATGCTCATGAGGGTTATAATGCATGTGACGCAATCATAATGTACAGGGCTATACTTTTAGCTATGGAGGAATCTCTAGCTCTAGTCTTTCTAGCTATCTCTATCTAGCTATCCAGTTATTTACTGGGATGTCTAGGCGATTTGTTTTATCAATTACTAGCTTCCCGCTTGCGGTTTCGACCGCTATGTCTAAAACCTAATAAATTATAACATATTAAAACCTTCCTCTTGAATCATTCTATCTATTAAAAAACCGCATCAAAATGCGTTGCGTAGTTTTAAAGATTTAAGCATACATAGGACATAGAGACAGAGAAAGCGACTTTGTTTTATACTTTGTAGTAACTAGCTTTCCGCCCACACTTTCCTCTGTTAGATAAAACTTAAAAAAATATTCTAGAGCCTTCTTCTTGAACCACTTTATCTTTAAAAAAACGTATCAAAATCTGTGGCGTAGTTTTAAAGATCTAAGCATGCACAGAGACCGCAGGTAGCAACTTTGTTTTATACTATGTAGTTATACTTTAAGAGCTTTTCATTTTCCCAGTTTCCGATATAGACCAGTTGACATAACTGTCTTCTTAATAGTGCCCTTCTAAGAATCTTATTTATAGAGGATCCTTCTATTAATAAATACAGCAAGTATGGAAGAAATAAAACTGTATGGTCCCTTGTGATAAAATGTCCCATTCTGTTGAACTACAAAGTTCCATTTATAGTGTTAAACTTTTTAAACCTAATTTAATTTACATTATTTCTGTATCTAAACCTTAAGCTTTGATGGTTTTATTTTTTTTTTATCTGCCGACAAAAATATTTCTGATAATCCCGCTTCATGATCAAATTGTTTCTAATCTTTAAAAATCTCAAATCTAATACTCACTTATAAATACATCTGCCTTTGTCTGTCCTAGTGGTAACACTTTTGCTCCCAAACATTTACTTCTACATACGTGAAATTCCCCTTCAAACCAATACAAATCACAATATTATTCCAACTGGAACACGCAGGCTATTAAGCCCAAATGAACGGGATCACAATGTATCAGTTTTTCAGCCATGCAGGCAGTGCCGTGGCCGTATTTCGTACGTTATTGGCGATTAATATGTCCCCGATGACACTACAGCGACTAAACCTTTAAAGATGGGACATTCAGGCAATATAGGTGCCGGCGCGACTAATGTATGAGATTACTGCGACCTAGTGAACTCGTAATTTGAAATTTAAAATAGGTTTCGTTTATGAATCGTTTTGTTACATACGCTTGATATGCATTGCTAACTGACACTGTTGTTTAACAACCTGTATTTTTATAATTTGTTCAAGATTAGAAAAACCCGCGTCATATAAAAAACTAAAATATCAAATTCAGACTATGTTTTATTTTGTAGATAGGGCTCAGAATTGTAACCGGCTTCAATTAAAAGGCAAGGATTCGATTTAAGCCTGCAAATAGATTTATCAGTTTACCTGTAAATTATCCACAAGACCACTGCTTCAACGATGACGTCCAAATTCTTAAAACTAAGAAGTAGGACGATATAATATTATTGTGTCATCTATATTCTTAAATATTATCGATTCTTCTGATTATTCTTAAACTAAATTATTATAAACTGACCAAAAGTTAAAAGAAATAATCACGTCTAAAATAGATATTATCTGAATTTAAATTATTATTAACTTAAACATCACCTATCACTTACACACTAATAATATTTAAATTTGAATATTTTAAAATTTTTATAAAATAAATCAGAATGCCATTTTTGTACAAAATTTATAACAGTATGAAATTTTTCCAAGTAGGTAAGTATAAATTTTTGAGTGACGCTCGAACTAACTTTATTTACATTTTGATAACTTATTTTAAGAACTATTTTTGGAACAATATTATTGTTGAATGTAAATTCATCTGAACTAATTTTAAAGAATTTGTTCAGTAAATATTTTGTTAAATTTGATAACCTCAGAAGTGCAACGGTTATTCATCTGATCTAAATGCTTCCATGACGGCACAGGTAAAAAAATACACACACAGTACATAATATTATATACGTAATATTATAACTATGTAAAATTAAATTGTAATATTTACATGATTTTAAAAGAGCAACTATAGAGTTTCTTGCCGGTTCTTCTCCATAGATTGCTTTCCGAATCGGTGGTAAATGTTACAAAATGTTATGACGATTCAAAAGTGCTTTTATAAGAAGTCTAATTGAATAAATAAATGTTTGAGATTGAATACGCGTCTCAACTATGATAATATGTAATACAATATTAAAGCCTACAACACAATACACATTATTGTAGTGTTGTTTCTTAAATAAGTATTGTTGTTTGCTCTTCAGGTTACATTTTGTTTGCAATAAAAAGATTTCCCAAATGCATAGATGCATTCCTATCACACTCACAAACGGATGTCACGTCTATTGATTCTCCAAATACATACTGAGTCATAACTAAATAAAACCGGCCAAGTACGAGTCGGACTTGCGCACCGAGAGTTCCGTATAAACTGTTGTAACTGTTCATAATTTTTCCTATATCTGTGCTATACAACGTTGCTTCGTAAAGAATATCAAGATTCTTTGTTCACGGGAAGTGTAGGTTTTGATTCCCTTGCAAAAATTTGCAGCATAAACGCTTGCATTTAATTGCGTAGACTTATAAGTTTGATTTTTTCACGGCTTCAAGGAACGGCAAATTTAAGTATTCAATATAAATTTCAGCTTGGTATCTCCACTCGTTCCTGAGAAATAGAGTCTTGACTCTTGACAGACAGACAGACAGGCGCAACAAAGTGATCCTATAAGGGTTCTATTTTTTGCCTTTTGAGGTTCGGAACCCTAAAAACATAACTACTCCAGTTTTAACTTTCCATGCACATCGTATTGCGGTCATTTAGCACCGGATCCAACTCATACATGAATGTTTGCAAATTGTTTTGGATTTATACTTCCTCCTTTGTATGTTAGATGTTTAGAAATTTTACCACAATTAACGAAATATTTACATTATAGTAGCTGCGTATAATTTCTAAGACCTTTTTACACTAATTTATTTTCTACCAATTTAAATAAAATTGTATGTTTACTCTCTCTTCGTCACCTTTCTCTACTTTTCCCTCGATAAGGCCCCATTTTTATCACTCATTATAATAGGAGAAGAATTTAGGGGATGAGCTGAAATAAAAATACTCTGCGCATTTATGTTTAGTACATTGATCAAGATATTATATATATGATTCGTAATGCATCTATAACGTGATGTGATGACAAAACAAAAGCTTTCATAAAAAAAATTACCGGATTCAAGGATAGCTGAAGATTCAAGGAGATGATCCGTGACGTGACATGATAGTGGGCAAACATTTTTTCTGAACTTGTAGCTTATGATGTTTGTGAAAATACTTCTACGCATTTCGCTGATCAAGTGTGCATCGTACACTTCCCTTTGCCCACATTACATCTTAAACGCAGTTTTCTTGCCAATTCTCGCTAACTGCTGAGATTTCATTGGAACAAATATATGCAATAAAACGCCATAATGTCCCTTAATACTTTTCCATGTGCATTAAAAATACACGCAATGCTTTTCACATGTCTGACGACTGTTTACAATAAAGTCGATACGTTTGTAGCCATTCGAAAATTCTTGTTTATTACAAGCTTTTATTTCACAGATATAAGCCGTTATAAATGTACCAATTTGGAAAATATTATGCGTCGCCACGCGCAGCTTGATCCGTTTAATGAATGCTCACGCAGCGAGGAGGTTACAAAAATTAATGGCCGACCTTTATTAATTTTATATACAAAATATGTGTCGTGTTAATGCAGAGCGAATGTTGAAGAATAGTATATTATGCATGATATTATGTGGACGTAGAAGCATCTTTTTTTAAAGAAAATTCTGCAATGCATCTTTATATTTATATTTGACAGATTCATTCGCTTAAATGTACGTTGCTGGACATTTTTTTCCAAATTTTTATTTTTATGTTTTGAGTCTTTACGTGGCATGAATAATATGCAAAGCTTAGATCAACTTAGATATTGAATGACAACCGTGGTTTTAACTATGAAGTTCATTATGTCACTTGTAGGTACTATGGTCTAAGATCCGAATATAGGTCGACCTGCACCGGCGTGATAATAGAATGAGACCAATTTTATAATAAATGTAGTCTATTAAAAAATCTATTAAAGATGGGTTGACTGAAAAAATCCTGGACAGGACATTTTAATTCATTTTTAAAAAAATATTTTTTTTAATTAATTGCAGTACTTATCAAGATAATAAAAAAAATTATAATAGACTTGAAGTATGAAACCTACAGAATGTGCAGTCATAGGGTTTTCTAATATTTACCTGGACAAACTGCTAGGTTGGCAGGTATAAACAGGCATGTCCGTACCAGTTACTTTCACTTGATGGGATGATAGAAAAAAAATATATCAGCATGAGCGCTGTTTTGTAACAAAATTGTTTATTGTCTCAACACTGCATAATTAAAAAAATAAAAAGATTTTTTTAATAATTAACTAAAAATATCCTGTCCAGGATTTTTTCAGTCATCATCTTTAATAGATTTTTTAATAGACTACATTTATTATAAAATTGGTCTCATTCTATTATCACGCCGGTGCAGGTCGACCTATATTCGGATCTTAGACCATAAAACATAATATTTTATTATCTTCAGCAATTCACCCTAACAATGTTAAATTTAAAAGTTTCAATTGTAATTTAGCGAAATGGGACGCGCCTAAAATTAACTTTATTTTTAAAATTCGTTACGTATGCGATATAAAATTCGTAATAAACCCGAGATATGTTCTCCATTATTGACGAGTGTGTGACTTTTGGGAAATATCGCTATCCAGGGGCGGCCGTAAAAATTCAGTATCGTAATTCATTTGTCCGTTTAATTTCCACCATAATTTTGCGGTATTCATTAGGGAGGTTTCTGTTTGAGCATCAGAAATAACCGTATTATATATTGCAGGAGAATACGATAATATTGTATGTATGGCTCGCACGATAATGACCAAGCTTGTAACAGTATAATATGAAACCGACCTACCAAAAGTATGTCACATTCAAATGAGAAAATCTTTACCAATTTGTTTATATCTATTGAAGATAACTGCTGGAATTCAAAGATTGTTTTGTGTTGGGTACCTATTTCATTTATTAAAGAAGGCTTCATGCTTAATTACATACAATGAAAAATACACATATCTTTGATATTCCCTTGCAGAAGGAAAAAGTAATGTTAAAGTTGTTAACTAAACACAATCCACAGTACATATTATACCTTCAAGTACCTAAACTTACATGAATTCATGACTAGAACTACATAAATTGGTAGCATTATATATATCCCTGCCAACAAATCCCCAGTATTATGCGGCAAAAACAAAAATCCTGTACATAATAAGCAACGATACAATAAACATACATAAAGTCAACACCTAAATTTGTCACACGTATCGTGCGAACGTGGGTGTCATTAAAGCTGGATTATCCATCGGCTTCCTATCAAGTTTCAATGCATCGATCGTATTTAGATTAATTGGGTTTCATGGTGTTCCACAAGTAGAGTGAACTATCGCTTTAGAGCTGTTTTTTATGCTGAAATATAGGGAAACAGGTAACACGATTTCTGCGTGATGAAAATATTTGCGGATATTTTGTGTACCTACCCTTAACAAAATAAAACACAGTATTTTAACAGATAAGAAATATATTGATTCAACTAAAATTTTTGAGAAATTTTTATGCATCGCCTGGTTCTTTTGGAAAAGATCCATTTAATAAGTCGTTTAAGAGAAATAATAATTATTAACAATAAAAAAAATAGGTGTGTACTTACAATATTTTAACCCGATATTATTTGTATTGTGATCATGTCTCAATATTATTTATATTTTGATGTAAATGTTTATTGAGACTACTTTTACTATTTATTTAATGAAATTGTTTGTAAAATGATTCCCATTTGAGGTTTTACTTAAGTATTTAATACGACGTGCGTTTAACTTGAAAGGCTTCTATAAGCTATGTCCACACTATGCACTTTCATCTTCAACTTTCGTATTCATATTTC
This sequence comes from Colias nastes, assembly GCA_907164665.1. Lineage (NCBI taxonomy): Eukaryota > Metazoa > Arthropoda > Insecta > Lepidoptera > Pieridae > Colias > Colias nastes. The sequence goes on along the minus strand of CAJQZM010029534.1, from coordinate 29,595 downwards.
TATTCAACTTTCGTTTGTCGCTTTCAATATTGAATTCAATATTGAATGCGTTAACGAACGCAACGCCAATATAGTCATTTAGTTCATTCGTAGTTTGTCAGCTTGTGGAAACATGTGCGACGACAACATTTTACTTAGTGGAATATGTGCTGCTTACTTGGTCATAAGAAATTCCAGAAAAAAAGAACCAAGCGAAAGTTTTGGATACGAGGCTATTACAATAATCGAAGTAATGTGATTATGAGAGAACTACGAGAAGATAAAGATATTCTTTTTAAAAATTTTACACGTATGTCTGAAAAAAAATTCGATAGACTTTTGAAATTGGTTACACCAATAATTACAAAGCAGTCAACCAAGTTACGTGAAGCAATACCTAGTGAAATAAAATTAGCTATAACACTTAGGTTCTTAGCTACTGGAGACAATTTAATGTCTCTTTCATATTTATTCAAGGTGTCCAAACAATTTATCTTGTTGTTGAACGCTTTGTGGCACAGAAATCCACCAGACGCGGGAAACGTCTTTCGCAGCGCGCGCTGTGCTTTCAACTGTCAAAAACGCATGCGTCAAGGGCATGCGTTGCGTGCGCTGTTGACTGCGCTGTGACGCATGCCCTTGATGAACGAAAAAAGGCACAGTGTGGACATAGCTTATCAGTATCAAATTACATTATATAATCTTGATTTATACAAAATAATCCGAATTAAAATGATGGGTACTTTTGAATAGTTTTATTTTCTTAATCCAACTAAAATTATAGGTGAACATTTCGACTTTCGCTTGCTTTGTAGAGAACTTAACAAATTATATACATTCCTCTTGCATTACTCTATCTGTTAAAAATAACCCATCAAATTTTCTTGAGTAATTTTAAAGATCTAAGCATTTTTATAAAATAATTGAAATTCTAATTTTTATCTACATTAAGTATATCATACCATGTAATCTTAAAATGTATTTTAACTAAACTCCCGATCACTTTCTGGAAAAATCTCCAACAATTGCGTAAGTAGATTCTGCGTCACAATTTATTCAATTATATGTCGTAAAGTGGAGTGTCCTAGACTTTCATTATCGGTAATGGAATCGCGGCGCTTGCAAAGAATTTGTTTCAAAACTATCGGAGTCATTTGTCTTCGTTCCAACTCAGTAAGCAAATTATTAGTTCTTTTAACTTTGCAATCGAAAGATGCAGGCATTGCTTTGCTATTTTTTGTATAGCGTGTTGAGATTTTTTTGTTGGAGCGAGTTTTGTGTTTTGTTTTATCTGGTTCGTCATAAAATAAGTTACTGGTTGGAATGGTAAAACTTTTAAACCTGTAAAGCCAGGTAGGTTTGTGAATCATATTTAAATGTGTAGTCATATTATATACTATAGGGATGTGTTTTATTGTATCAAATAAATTTACATAACATTTACATAATATTTCATAGCTAGTCTAATAAGCGACACTTGCACTATTTTTACAGAAATAGTGTTTAAATGATCATTTATTCCTGTATTTTCCTGAAATTACAATGTTCTAACGTTATATTTATGAAACATTTCATCTTAAATTGTAACGCATTTACATTTTTCCTTTACATACTTAAATGATAATCGAAATAAAACGTTCATTAGTTACAAGAATGCGTCTTTATGTTTCAAACAGTTAATTTCAGTCGATAGTAGAAAGAGGTGGGTATAACGAGCAGACAGGAGGCTGCCAGGAGAAAATTAAATGGCGAACGAGTAATAATAAAAATGAGTATTTGGTGGACAATGGTCGATGTCAATTTTCCTGCTCGCAAAATAGTCTAAGAGCTTGGAACCTTTTTGTATTTAAGTACGGAAATAAGATAAAATAAACATGAACGTAGAGCAAAGTGATTAAGGGTTATATCGGTCTAATGTAGTATTCGGAAGTAATAATATTACCTACTACAATAAATATTGGATTATCTTCTCATTTATAAGGATACATTCCGGGCAAGCTCGGCTTCTTGATGGTTTAATTTTCTTCGCCATAATCGAGGCGACATTTTTACTGGCGTATCGGTAAATATAGGGTGATTTTTTTGCTGGTTTCTTTTTGGCAATACTGTTTTTGATAGATCACGCGTGAATCGTGTCTTGTGTCTTTATCAAACTTGTTCAGTTTGGTCTATAATTTAACCATGAATCGACTTACGAACGAACAACGCTTGCAAATTATTGAATTTTACTATCAAAATGCATGCTCGGTTAAGAGAGTGTGAAGTCGGTTAAGAAGTGCGCGATGCACTTCATCGATTGGCGATTTTATTTTTTTTTGCTTAAAATGGAAGAATTGGACATGCCTCACACGTGGTTTCAAAAAGACGGTGCCACATGCCACACGGCACGCGAAACAATAGCCCAATTGAGAGCCGCCTTCGGCGAACAGTTTATCTCACGTTTTGGGCCCGTCGATTGGCCGCCTAGATCGCGTGATCAAACGCCTTTGGACTATTTCTTATGCCTACAGGGATAAACCAGCAACGATTGACGCACTGGTAGCCAATATTGAAGCATTTAAGTATTCGTGATATACCGGCCGATATGTTGTAGAGAGTGTGCCGAAATTAGGCCTTGCGAATGGGCCATCTAAACTGGAGCCGCGGCCATCATTTGCATGAAATCATCTTCAAACATTAAATTATATTGATCGTTTTATCAATTCCATTATAGATTACATCAACATTTTCAAGTTTTTTGTGTTTTTTTTGAAAATCAAATCCTATACCTCTTAAAAAATCACCCGTTAGAACTTATTTCGAAAATAACATTGAATACGTTTAGACAATAGTGTTTGAAATCTATACGATTTCAAACACTATTGTCAACACTCTACATAATAAGGTTTTTCTAAATTTGAATTTGAACAATTTTCTTGTATTACAGCATACAGCCAACAGCCTAGTGCTACTTATTAAAGCCTACACTTTCGAACTCTCTTGAATGCAGTGTATATGATTCATTTAAACGAACAAAATGTATATTGAACAATTTTCTTTGATGTGATACTTAAATATCAGAATAAAGAAATTTAAAATACTCGTATATAGATAAAAATAACAGCTCTCAGACTATATGACGTTGTCCATTTTCGCTGTAATAACGGACGTGTCCAAATGAAGGTCGGGTGACAATTATCAAAAACCTTTCATGTTAGCAACCTTTGTTGATAATACGGTTTTACTGTACACTATGCGAAATTACAGTCTGTACTTACCCACATACATAGCGTTTTTTTTTTAATAACGAATGATATTTTAAAAGTATTTAAAATTTAAGACAATAGTAATTAATTATTCTTATAAAATAGTAAAAATTGTGTTGACAAAAATAAATAAAGCGTGTTTTGTGCAAACTGAATGTCGGAAGAACTGAAAAAAGAAATATTATGTTAAAAATATGACACGTATGCAAACACTATTTCTATTATGATGAGCGTTTTCTTTTGTCAAAATGTACATTGCATCGTTAAATAAAAATCTAAAATCGCATTACAACCGCAAGTACTTTACGAAATTCCAAAAACTCTGCCCTAACATAGGTATTTTAACAGTCGATAATGATAAGTTATCACATATCTATAATTATTGGGTAATTATCTTAATCTATACATCTCAGTAAAGTGGATCTACGAGGGTTAGTCACGAGTGGTGAAGTAGCTGCGGAAGTGGGCGGTGTGCTTGGAAAACTAGTGCTTATGTTATGGGCGATAGCGTTTAATATTATGTGTTAAGTTTTATATGATTTTTTCGTTTGACGTGTGTACTTTTGTATGTGTGTGTCTTGGCACAGATAATCATATTTATCTTTATAGGTATCTATTTAAAATTGAATAGGTTGTTCTATCTGAGATCGTTCAGCGCATGCATTACAATAGCAACGTTTTCTTTATAAATATTCAAGGAACAAATTTATTTCTCTCCGATTTCATCAAATAGAGTATTAGTTTAAATATTTCATTTTTATAACTCTATCTACGTAAAGCTTATCAAATAAGTGCAATTACCGTACTCGGTATTGATCGACATCGTAATTTAATCTATTTTTTTTATTAATTTTTAAAACTTATCGTATTTACTTAATATTGTACAGCTTTGTTGTATTTTATATATTACATACTTTTGTTACCACGTGACTTTTTTATATGAAATCCCGCTTCCGCCTGTAACTCAAATTTGCCAACGCATGAGTCACGCAACATCAAGCTTTTTCATACTCAACGTTTATTTAATAATAAATTATTCATTCCTAACATTGTTGAGTAAAATACAAAACACATTTCGTAAATCTCACGCCTTATAATTTTTAAGAAATACACCTAATAAGTAATAAAAGGGAACTCGAAATGCGGAGCAATTTATCGCTAAGGTTTCTTAAGATAATTTACACGCGCTTTGGAATACTTATAGAAGATATCTCCTATTATATGTGAATGAATTGATGATAATTATATGCGCGCAATATGAATAATATTTCTGTTCTTAGTTGCCTTCACACACGTGTAACCTAGATAAAAAGCTGTAAGCTATCTATGTCTATATCAAATTCTTACATATCCGATTTGATCTTTTTGTGAAAAGATACTCATCTCATTAGTACTTTAATGTTTATAAAAGAAACAGAACAAAAAGTGATTTTACTACGATATTCTTATTTATAACGAATAAAAATTTACTTCCATTTAAAATTGAATAAATTCCACAAGTCTCATGTAGTCTCTTCTCAAAATTGAAATTTACGCAAAAACAAAACAGGATGTTCGGAACTAAATTTTAAACCAAGTACGCAATTAGGAAGATAATTGAAGATCAAATTAATCCTACTAATATTATAAATGCGAAAGTTTGTGAGGATGTGTGTGTGTGTGTGTGTGTGTTTGTTACTCTTTCACGCAAATACTACTGAACCATGAACCATGAACAATGAAATTTAGCACACATATAGAGGGTAACTTGGATTAACACATAGGATAGGTTTCATCCCGGAAATCCCACGGAAACGGGAACTATGCGGGTTTTTCTTTCAAAACGCGGGCGAAGCCGCGGGCGGAAAGCTAGTACTCTATATATCAGTTACATACGAAGCACTTGAATCTCAACATTACCTAGACAAGCCTTGTAATACTAAATTACCGTAACAAGATTTAGTAACTAAATATTGAAGAAGGTCAGCCTAAACACTTAACCTACTTTTAAACTGTACCCTATCATGCAATTTTGAACGTAAATAATATGGCGTGGGCTTTTAATTGCTCATTAATTACATGTACCTTTAGAACTTTATGTCAAATAGTAGTTTTTAACATGATAATCTATTTTATAATTAAATTAATTATTACTTGCTGTTTCATTTGTTTGTAATTTTGAGTTCTGAATTAAAGACTTTTCATGTTATTTCTTAGGAATCTGGCATGCCTTGCGTGTCATTCAGAATGTATACAAAATAAGAATAGTATCTAAAAAGTAGAGCACAGGTTCTGGGTTCGATTCCTAGTGTAGCAAGGCTTTTCACCCACTAGGCCGTAAATAAAATTTAATCAGTAAAACAGAAATTACATGTCTGCGTCTTTTCCCAATGGGACTTCAATTTATATCCAATATCCGTGCTGGCAGATTCTAGTCTATCTACTGGCAAAGAATATGAACATATTGTATGCGTTCAAATAAATTACATTACTCATCATTCTGATATTCCATCAAGTCTGATGACGATAGGCCCGATACGATAAATATGAAATCTTTAGTAGGACCAATTTCATATTATGTTATCTAAGGATGTCCCTTATCAAGTATTTGTGATATATTTTAGTTATTTTCTTGTATGATATTATACTTGAATTATATTATGTAGAGTTTGTGAAAATGTTAAAAAAATAAATACAATTTTAAAAATAATATTCAGGCTACGATAAATTTTATTACATTCTACACATTTTAAGTCCCTGCTTATCCTTAAACTATGGAGTTCGTGATCTTGCTTTAATTCATGTGATATTGTCTTAAAAAAAGCAAACAGAACGTCCATTTTATATTTATTCCGATTTAAAGCGATATTATCTATTAATTTCACATTATCACTATTTAGTTATCATTTCTTTAAATCTGTAAAAATATTACCTTATTGTAAACAACCACTAGGTTCAAAATCCATTTAAAATCTTACTGGCCGCAAATAAAAAAGAAAACAAGGAATCGCGTTCGAATTTCAAATAAAATAGAATAAACAAGCCGATTGGCGCGGAAACACGAAAGTCACACATTTTCCATCAGCTCCCATTTTTCCTCACATTTGATCGCGTGACCGCAACCGGTATCCAATTCGGACCACTTACCCAATTATCGGGCAAGCTCGGCTTCTTGATGGTTTAATTTTCTTCGCGATAATCGAGGCGACATTTTTACTGGCGTATCGGTAAATAGAACTTATTTCGAGAATAACATTGAACAAGTTTTCGATTCGTTTGCATTTGTATTTGTTTTTGCGAAGATATTTTTTGTTATAGTATGCAACAAGGCATAATATTTTTGATGAAAGTTTTTAATAAAATATGTTACAAGTTTTATACATATAAGAATCGATATGGGATGCTTCTACTATTCAAATGTTTAGTTATTGCACGACTCATGATGCGAAGCATCAGAGAGTGCTTTACGATCGAAAAATTTTTTTCGCCTCATTTTTGCAGCTATTCTTATTATTATAGCCTTGTTAGTTCACGGAATCAAGATATTTTGCATACTATTGTCGAGATAATTTAATGGAGATTAATCCCATGCTTTTTAAAAATTGATTTACTTCAATAGAATTGGAAAAAAACACCGAAATAGGTCAAAAAATTTTCCTGTCCGTCATGTGTGAAACCTGAAAACACTATAACTTGTGAAAAAATCCATCATTTGAGTTAAATTTTTTTTTTAAATATTCTAATCGACGATTGTAGGTCACTGAATGCGAATGATTAATTAATTCAGTGTCGTTTAATTGCAATTAATAAAAAACGAAAACTATTTTTTTTTTATATTTCATAATTAAATGAGCATTATGAGTCGTGCACTTTTGGATTTTCCAAACTTTTTTTTCAATTCTGTTAAAAAAAGCTATTAAAATTTACCACCAAAGAAAAAAAACTACCTGTGAGCGTCACAAAGTCCATTTCTGCTTATCAACATTAGTTTTTCGCACTGGAACAGCGAATGCAAACAAAAAGAAGTATTTTATTTATTTTTCAATGATACTACGCTGTTAGTATCTGTGTGAAATATTGCTAGCAGATCGTCAATGACAGTGAGCCACGCCGAATGTCGGTTGATGAAAAATTGATATTTCGTCGCAATGTTACATTTTTTCTGAAATATTCATCAGTGTGATGGAAATTTACCTATTTGTGTAGAGTGATTTCGTGGTCTAGATCTAGATTAAGTTGTTTTTATTTAATTACTTATTTTGTTGAGATTAATACTTTTGAATAAGTTTTGAATTATCTTTATTTACATCAATAATTCAGTAACTCTTCTTTATACTTATAGGTATGGAAAGTTCAAGGCCTAACACTAAATCATAAAAGAGACAAAATAGATATATATGATTATTTTTCCGACCCAAATATCGACCAATAGAATTGCACCATTCGACGTCACGTGGTACAACCTACATGGTATTATACTGATAATTTTTTGAAAATTTTCTCTGGTCGTTGACGTCAAACTGACAGGTTGAATTCAATTGTGAAATTATTGGCCGACATTTGGGACGGAAAAATAATCCCCCGAATACCACACGAGCTTCAAAATTATCTGGCATTTCCCTCAAGGTTCCCTGCAAACAAATAAAGTCGTCAAGTTTTTCAGGAAAAATCACTCGCGCTTCGCGCTCGTGATTTTTTAACCTTGACTAAAAACTTGACTCCTTCATTTGTTTGCAACGAACCTATCGGAAAATACCCGATAATTTTGAAGCTCTTGTGGTATTATAAGTGAAAATTACATAATATGTACATTATTTATATTTATGTATAATTACATATACATAGACAGTCGAAGAATCAATATCTATTGCTATATCGCTAGCTATCTATTTTTATTCAACCCGAAAGATGATGAAATAAGGGATGGAAACTTGTAGTGGGAATATTTAGGACATATTTGACAGAATTCGCACGAACATGCTATAAATATAATTTAAGTAAGCGATTTAAAATATAATTATCTAACGTATATTTTACTGATTATTGTCACAGATAATAAATAAAATCTCATAATTCAACCAAATTGTAATCAGCATCCACTTTCACAGAATTTTGAATTTTGCTATCGGATATAAATCGCAGAATGTTGCAGGCGAAATCCCTATCAAAGGGTAGCTTTAGAAATAGTTGGCGCCGGTTTCAACCGGTTTTGGGTGGAGGAATCCGGTGTGTGATTTGGTCTAAGTTCAGATTCACGTGACATATTTAATAGACATTATCTTTAATATTACACAAGATTGAAAGTATCTGCTTAACGGGTTCAGAACAAGTTTCATGTAAATATTCAATATTTTATTTGGTGTTGCGACAAAAAATCTTATTAAAACGCACATAGCACTCATTGATCACGTACAAAGCCAATTTAATTTTTGAAATCAGTCCCATAGTTCCAGAGATTAACAAGTTCAAACAAAGAAACAAGTTCTTCAGCTTAATATTATTATGTAGGTATAGTTATACTTTATATTCAATGAAATACAGTTCCTTCGTTATATCAATAATAAATCGCTTGAACCCGTATCTTGTACTATTATATGACCATCACAACTTTATCCTAAACCCATTGCAGCGGTTAAATTGTGTTTGATTTATAATATCGTACCGTTTGATGTTTTATTGTTATCTGATAGTTATTCATGAGTTTCCAAGAGATTATTGTTTCATGCGGTGTACTATAATTGTGCGGTGGTTCAAGTTTCGGATTGTTTGATGGTAGCGTGTATTGGGGATAAAGTATTGGGAAATTGAATGCTTTGAACTGTGTTAGTTATGTGGTATAAATGTTGTGGATGGGTTAGGAAAAGTTGTATTTGGTTATTTTTTGTTTGCTAATATTATTTGTAACAAAAAAAATCATGAGATTTTTACAGATACTGCTGAAACTAAAGATTTACACAAATATTTGTCACTATTTATAAAAGTTACACAGTTAATTATTATCGAAGTAGGTAGTATGTATGCCGTTCATAATATTCCTAGAACTGGAATTAACTTGTATATAGGAACTTTAATATCCTTGATTATAGATAAACAACAAGGTACTAGGAAGTAGAATCAACATCATACATGAAAAATTTCATTACCTACATTTATAGAAAATACAAAACTCTTTTACTGTATTAAAAACTAAACTCCCATCAAGGTAACACCCGAATTCCGACAGCGATGAAACTAATATTTTTCGAGTGTAAAAATCTTGTTACATTAAAACCATTTTCGTGTAGCGTCAGTAATTGCCACTATTACCGTGTTGACCTGTCCGTCGCAGCTCTGACGTAGAAACAATTTTAATACATTTATTTATTACACTATAATTGTTATTTTTCCTTCATTTGTACCAATTAGGTTGGAATTCTGGTAACCTAGTTGCATAGTTTATAACGGTAGCCATGTGTACTGCCTTTTCTAACTGCAAGGATAGCTACTACCACTAAACATCCTTGATGGCCAAACTCAAAACAGTAGTAGCAGGGACCCCAGGAACTATTTCCATTAAAATTTCTTTCTTTCTTTCTATGGAAGCGCCATTATTGTGTGGCTTAAAACTGGCCAAATGTTGTTTCTAAGATATTTTTTTAGTGGACAATGTCTTTACGCAATCCAGGGTCCGGGAAAAGCCCTGGGTCTTGTCACTTCTGATGGCTAGTCTGCAGTAGATTACTGACTAAACTCCACTGTGTTTCGTCGAGCCGTTTTCAGTGATGTTCTCTCGTTTGATTCTCAACTATTCCTCTTCTCTTTGTTAATGGTTCAACCTCATAAAGGAACTCCACCAATGTCGAATGTAACAACTTTTCTCAGATGGCGAGTGTCAATTTGGTACAGCGGTGCAACAGCGGTTTTCCTGAAAAAATAAATAAATTGCATATTTATTTTACTGATACATGACAATAAAAAAAATGTTTCATAAAGAAATCGTTTTAGGTATTATTATTCATAATCGAATCGAATTTCAGCCAAATTAAAGCAACAATAATATAATCTATAAATTTTATTACATATATTATTCTGCTTCTGTAATTATTAATTTTATTATATTTTTACAGGAATTTTCTTTAAAACAATTTTTTGTCCTCTTTGAAAGCAAAAACTATAGTAACATCCAAAAGGCAACTTATCTAGTAAGAAAGTTAAACAAAGATCTTTCAGAATTCCGGCCTCATTTCAATTACTTGTATTTGGGAAGTTGAAATTATAAATCTTTGTGGTTGAACAAATTGAATAAGATGATTTATACCGTCAGTTGTGAAGGAAGTTTGATATAAAGTTGTCCTAACAAAGATTCGCTGTACATTTATTACATTTGAATCTGTACTAGCTGCCCGCCCGCGGCATCGCCCGCGTAGTCAAAGAAAAACCCGCATAGTTCCCGTTCCCGTGGTAGTTCCGAGATAAAACCTATCCTATGACCTTCCTCAGGTCTTAACTATCTCTGTACCAAATTTGAAGTAAATCCATGCAGTTCTTTTTTAGATTAGCCCGAACATACATACAGACAAACAGACAAAAATTCTAAAAACTATATTTTTGGCTTCGGTATCTGTAGATCACGCCCCAAGTATTATTTTAAAAAATATTCAATGTACAGTTTTGACTTTCCTACGTTTTTATTATATGTATACATTTAGAACCATTTTCAAAGCGTTTCAAAACAGCTATATTTTCAGAAAGTCAAGTACTTGGCTTGGAAATCCCATTTAGAATGCTTAATCAGCTCCTATTAAAGTTATATTCATACAAGTTTATTTATAAACATCTCGGAATTTATTAGAAATTCAAATTCTCTCCATATAGGATCAGCGTGGAAGTCGTAGCATAATATATTAGGATCGTGGTGATTAGCATGATATTGTATGAGCCAGAAGTCACGTTTTTACTACAAAATATTATCTTTTATATATGCTTCTTTCAATAGATATTTGGGTTATTATTCACCTAAACATTTTGTTACTCCAAATGTACGTTTAGATATTATTTGATTAGGATTTTTAGAGAAATTAAGAACTTTAACGGATTTAAAACTCGAATCGAAAAGAATTAGTTCTCCAACGATTATTATTAGTTATCCAGACTCGACCGCTTTGTACTCATTAGCTTCATGACATGTAATATCTCAGTCTGCTCGTGACCACGCTTACTATAAACTATTCGAAACATGTATCACACCGAAGATAAGTTTTATATTATGATATTAAATTAATCTATTTGAAGCCTTTTCGTTCTAAGTAAAGACTCGAGTTAAATCGATATAGAAAGAATAAACCTAAACCATCAATTATTAAAACCTATAAAGTATTTTTCGTAACAAATAAAAATTTATATACCTACATTGTTTCACTTTTCCTTTATCCGTGTTTTAAAAATAAACAAAACCCCATCAATCAGCAAACAAATTGATTGCTCAATCGAATATTTATTTATTCAACAAACACACGCTCCTAATTGAACCTAATGGTACATTACAAATTCAGAGCCAGGGCCGCATTAAAACTACGACTCCGAGCGGACCAAAGTTTTTCCAGCAAAATTCGTCCCGCCTGAGATAAACAAGTCACTCGCGATACAGTGCGTCGCTTCATGAATATAAACAGCGAATTAGTCGTATGATATACAGCATGCACGGTTAATTTAATTTTGCTGAATACATCCCTGACTCTGTATGCGCTATTTAATTTTTGGTTATTTTGATGGGACTGTTTTTAGGGAGCTTGTTTGTGTGGGCGTGGATTTGAGATGTTCATTTGTTTTTTGAGTGATTT
>CAJQZM010029534.1:0-17173 GCA_907164665.1 Colias nastes | reverse complement strand
TTGTGTGGGCGTGGATTTGAGATGTTCATTTGTTTTTTGAGTGATTTATGTTAATGTTTATAAATTTGTAATTGATTTTTGTTTTAGGAAAGTAATTTTGAAATAATAAAAGGCCTGCCTTAGTTAAGAGGTTGTTAAACTGGATTACTTATTGTTAGTTAAAATATAGAAGTTAACGAAAGGTGTAGAGTAGACATTAATGTCAAATTTGTTTATAATATAACAATATCTTCTTCTTCATAATATAATCGTGTTATTATTTCAACGTATAAATCTATCATCAACAACCGAGTAAAGACGCCTCTATGTCTAAATTCGAAATTAACAATCCAAAATAGCATTACATTTTTTGAAGTCGGTTAAGATTAGAACGTAGAAGGAAGCAGTACTTACGATCACGTCTGCGAAATAGTACCTTCATTTGTGACCTAACACTTAAGAGTAAGCAAGGGAGGCTTTTAAGCGGCCGTGTTCTCTTTTGAAGTATGTAAAGCTTTCTTGCGTCACTTAGCCTTTATAATGTTATGTTAAATTATGTTAGGGGGAAAATATACGAAGTGTAATACTTGATTATTTAATGCATAATATTTCTTTGTGTTCAATATCTTTATTCATTTTGTGAATTGGATAGCTTGTGGGTGATTATCGTCATTGTTATAACGTGCAAAAACTATTGAACCGATGTGACTGAATTTTACTAAAGAGATAAATTATGTATATACGTAATAAGCTATGATTAGCTAGTTGTATAAATGTGTTACCTATGTGGGAAAACCTGTACAAAAGAAGTTAATATGCAAGACTATTTTAAATACCTGCTTCCTTAGAGTATGTATTTGCAAACTACATACTCTAAGCCTGCTTATTTTATAGATTAAGAATTAATTCATTCAGTGTGAAGTTAAAAAGAAATGCACCCCACATTTATATGTTAAATAACGTAAATCTTAGGAAAAGTGGCTTTCTTATGTAAGATAATTTATGTTAAGAGCGAAGTTTAAAAGAAGCTCATGATATCTTCACGTAGAAATCACTATTGTCATATTTTTTTAATAAGTTAACTTTAACATAAAACACCCGACCTCTTAAAACGCTTAATTAAAAGAGCAAAAAGCTAATTAGCCGCTGAATTCCCGTCATGTCTCAGATAATAAACGCTGATAAAGAATAAAAACCCTTTAATATTCCGAAGATCACATCAATGTCCTTACTAATTCGATCATGGTTTAAACAAAGGGAAGTCGTTCCAGCAATTTGTTTCACAAATGAAATCCGACTGTAACAAAGAAGATGGATTAGCGCAAACGTCCAAGTAATTGTGAAAAATGCGAACCTCTGGTGAAATAAAGATCTCAACCCGCGTCACGGTGCGCTTGCAAATTGAAATTTAAAGTCAACAATAGGAGGTGTCATTAGTGCTTTAGATTGAAATGTAGCGGTCAAATGTGGTACGTTTATATATCTGTCCATTGGCCTATTATTTATGTACTTAAAGTATTGAAGAGGAAATATATTCGTTTTTGTGTTTATTTGTTCCAAATAAGTTCCGATACTATTTACTCGATTTTGATATTACTTCAACAGAATTACATTATAAGGTGCTGTATCTCAGTCAGTAAAACAATTGTGTTTGGTTTATTTCAAAGTTTATGTTAATTGATACTAATCTAAATTACGACACTACGAACATACACCCAAAAGTAACCCAATGGAATTGTAGGTATTTTTAAACGTTCATAAGTAGGGGTATATTTGACATTTTCTTCCTGTATCCTTGTTATCTTACGCCTAGTTTTACAGGAAAACCTTCATAAAGTATTAAGTTTTCGACAACGCGTTTGTTACTAAGCCCAGCTAAATTATATCACTCAGAAATAAATTATGAGAGCGGTCCATTCTCGCAGCGCTAAACTTTAATTAAGCTGTATTTCGACTGAAATGGACTTTGCTTTAAAATATTTAGAGATAAATACGGAATAGCACTCAGAGGTGTATTATTTTGGGGCAATCAATGGGTTATTTAGGAAGGCATTTAGTTTAAATATGAAATTAAAAAATATACTGTTAGCGAATATCTATTCATTCAAGTTAGTGTTTAGTAACTGTTAAAGCTGGTGTTAAAAAATCATCGTGATTGCTCTAAATAATTGGTAGGTATAGAAAAAATAGTGTGTCCTCTGTCCATATAACAATATTATAGGTATAATATACCTAACATTACAATATTATAATTATTATAATCACACAATATAATAATACAATCAATACGATATACTATCTATCAATCTAATAAGGTCTTTCAATATCTTAATATAATATCTCTATCTATCTATCTATCTGTGTATAAGTAACTTAATCTAAACTCAATAAGGTTTAGTCTTATATTCAAAGTTTCCAGAACATTGATTGAGCGGTGAATGTATTTTTTTCAGTGAAGGAATGTCTGTGGCGATGTCTCGTAAGTTTGCATGCAACTGTCGCGTGTATTCGCTTACAATCTGAACGGTTACTTCATATTTTTCTTGCTAAGCTTGATAAGTGACATTTTATTGGGTTTTTGTATTTAATTGTAGGTTCGTATGAATATCGGTTTAAAAGTCAGTTTTTTATCAGTTTGATTGGCCTTATTTTATACTACCTAAGAATAAAGTCGATTTATTTTTCTATTAAATGTATAACGTGTTTTCTATATTATAAATTATTTCATCTTAATATTTTTATATCACTGAAACAAAATGAACGGGTAATTTTGACCCAACCCCAGTGACGCCGGGTTAAACCACAAATGTCATTAGCGTGACGGTGACAGTTTAAAACGATCCAAATTGAAAAGTTTTTTATTCGTTTCATGATCGCGTAGTACTTATTTTATTTGTTCTCATTTGTTTTAATTTCGCGACGCATAAGATCAAAATCTAAAACCTGTCTTCTACCTCAAACTACATCTCTAAAAATTTCGTTTAACAGTACAGCAATACACGAACAATACATTCTAAAATCCGCTAAAACAACTAACTAATCACGGCAAATACAACAGCAATATACTGACATATTACTTCAAATTACGCTCATTGTGTTCCACACAGACCAATTTAACAGAACAAAATGAAAGCACGTAATAACGCCGCAGCACAATACGATATTATAGTGCTAATAAAATATTATTTTCATAGAAGCATCACAAAGACACTCGCCTTTGTGAAGACTATTGGAATAAAAGTTGGCGCGACCACGCTTCAAGATTGTGTACAGGAATACAGGTCTTGGGTGCAGACAATAGAGACGGTTTTAGTGTATCGTCTTTTATCCAAGTTGCACATTTGGCAGGCGCCTAAGATTCGGCACGGCGTGGAGACAAATCGGTGGAAAGCAGATTTACGCAGCCATTGCACGCTATGTTGACTTCTTTATTGTGTTTATTAGTGTTTACTGCTCAATGTATAACAAAGTAAGATTGGCAAAAATGCTGATGACCAAGCGCCTACATAGTACTATTTGTGCCAAGATAATATTAGAAGTAGTTCTAAAGTTTAAGCCTTGGTAAAGTTTCACTCATATAACTTTGTACGGGAATGAAAATTAAATGAAATGAACATGCTAATTGTTCTTGTTACTATACGAGCACAATATAATATAATAATGTTTACAATACGGTGAAAATAATGACAATTTTAAAAATATAGAATCATTTTGTTAAATATAGAGTATTATTAATTTATTCTAATAATTATTAACCAAGGCATTTATTTTACTTTCAGCTAATAATATCATAATAAATTATAAAGCAACCCCCGTAATAGTTCTTGACGTTATCTATTTTTGCAAATCATAGTATGACTATACTTAAAAATGATGTACATAATTAATATATTATAAATATTTATTATAATACTGTTTCAATACAGAGCCATTTCAATTGAAAATCAAATTAGCAACAAAAAGTTGCTTATTTTATTCAAAATTCTTTTAATAACACCCTGCATAAACAAATTGAGCGTAAAAGAGGGATGAGTAAACACTGGTATCTTATATTCTACGAGGCACTTTGCTATTGGATTGCAAGCCTCGTAAAAAGAAAATATGGTATTTCAAGTGCGATGCAGCCATTGTCTATGGGTGGCCATCTAAGGCGCATTATACGGTAGCGTTTCTTTATTTTATTTTTATAGATATAAATAATACTGCTACGTGCTGTTACTGATCGAAAGAGATTGCGTTATTTGAATAAATGATTTCAAAAATTTTCTTGACAATTTGTATAAAGACTCGTTTTTAAGGTTTATCATGATACAATTCTAATTACTAGTGAGTAAACGGTAAACACTATACTTGTAGAAGTTATCTTTATATATTCTTGCACTAACAAATTATAATGTAAATGTCTATATTTAGAATTAATGATGAAGAAACGAATAAAAAGAATGTATGTCTAAATAATTGTGTTCAAGAGCAGCTTGTTAATTAGGTTCGCAAATATTGGAAAAGTTCATACATCCGTATGCGAATAGCGTTACTGAAGAACGTGGAAAATATAATGGCACTGTTTTGAATGCAAAACTTCTTTCCTTTGTATTTTCTAGCTAGCGCGTTTTAATTATGTTAATTTCTTCGAATAATAATAAGGACAATCAGTGATGGTTTGTTTTAAGAATTTTATTAAAACTGGCTTTTATTTATGTGAAGTTTAACTTCACCGAAAGTTGTGTTTTATCCGCTTTATTTTTCGCACAACTTTTCATACAATCGTTTATTTCTTCTTTTTTTTTCCTCCTCCATTTTCCATTGGTTTCTTAGTTCGTTTCATAATTACATGGCTCATGGTTTAATTTAATGTATATACCTATCAGAATTTTTAAATATCGCGGCAAATGTAATGAAAAGTTAAATTTGTTACTGACAACTTGAAGTTGGAAATTAAGCTATTTTTCTCTGTTCTAATAACCTTGTTCTTTTCAAAAATTTATCAATCAAACGTTCAATGTTTACGTTGCTATCACAAATATTATTTATTTTAACATTATTTTCATATGTAGGTATTGTTACTATTTATAAATATAGTCTCATTCAAAATCCTATTTAAAGGATTAGATAAGAATACATTTAAGATATCAAAATACCAAATAAAAGTGTTTTATGAAATAAAAATTCAACATACAATACTCTACCTACATAATACTTGCCTATCAAATATCAATAACTAAATCCAATAAGAGCTTTTATTTAAAATCACTTTCTTTTTCTGGGACGTTATTTTATATGAGCCTTTATAATAATCTGTGACGTCACATAATAGTGGTGGTTCTAGACAATTATTTCGCATGACATGCAAAACATGTCGAGTTTGAGTGAAATACACGAACCGCTGATAAGCTTAGCTTTGAATTAAAATGAAATTTTCTCTTCACTTTTATAATTTCAAGCTAGAATATAGATCTTTAAGCTGATTACAATGTTACCTACCTACTTACAATTGCCCGTTTTTAAAATAGCTTACGGTACTAAAAATTGTAAATTCTGATATTTTATAAGCCACATTATACACCGATTGAGATATTAAACTTCTTTATTATCTAGTTTACACAATTTTAGAATAAAAAAATAATATCATATTATATAGCTTTTTCATAAATCATAGATACCATGCTATGAAGCGGTTTCAACAGAACCACTGTTAAAGTGTTTTACAACAATTTTGTCAATTTTAATAACATCAACGTTAACGTCAATTTTAAAATAGAACTATTAATTGATTGTCCTACGTCATCACTGTAAAAAGTTCCATCCTTTCAAACGAATAACATTTCTAAATATATTTAAATTGATTTCTAAACTTCTATAAAGGTCAAGAACATCCAACTCATAGTTCTCAATTGGTTCCAACTTCAATTGTTTTTAGAAAGTCATTATAACCCCATTGTCGTAACGTATTTGTAAGGTATCGTTGAAATTAAGTCATTTCACACGCGACAAAAAGTATCTTAATAACACGCTAGCCGCGACAAATTATACATAATTACTAGTCTGCGTTTTTTCCTACTTTTCCTACTGACAGTTAACAGTTTTTAAAGGAATAGTATCATTATAATAAAATACGTGTGAAGAATAAAGCCGTAATGTTTATTAAAGTATTGCTATAAATCAAACACTTTTATGGTAGGTACTAAGAAAATTTTACTTTAATTTTGTCAGGTTTAAAATAATATAGGAAGTATAATATACCTAAATGATTAAAAAAATATTAACATTTGGCCTCGAAGACTTCGGCTTACGTAAATCAATATAACAAGATTATTTGTTAAATTTTTAACTACGTAATATGTATCTCTGCATAAATATTTCATCCAAATCTAGTCTCGTAGAATTTCATTTCTAATATTATACATAAATATTTATCAAATTAATTTATCCGTAATCTTCTTTATTCAAATTTTTATTTTTTAACCCCTAGATTACTCATGACTCATGAAAAAAAAAGATCCGACGCAATGCTATCAAACATGATTAAAAAAGTTTAAAATAACCTTACGATTCCGGTATCATACCTACAAATCAAAGCAAGACAAGATTTAGGCATCAAGACCACGCCTTTAAGCAATTACTACAGTGATTGGCATCAAAAACTTTCAAGTATTTTGGAAACTACGATACAATCCTACTGTTTGTGAATTACAATCGAATACAGAACTCAAAGCAGCCCTTGAACCAATTAAGGAAGTATCGTTTGTAGGGTACTTCCGTTTTGGTAAGGGCATTAGAGCCTACGCAAGTGAAAATATAAATAAATGAAAGAATGTTTCAACCATGAGCCAACAATGAATTAGCATTGTTTTCGTTATGGTGATTTTTCTTGAATTTGATTTTATTATTATAAATTGATTAATTAAAGAAAATATTTGAATTAAAACTCTACCCATGATATTGTCTTAATCGTGACGTTTAATAACACAGCCATTGTTTCAACTTCCTTAATAATTATTATGTTTAACAAAAAACCCACATTTTATATAGTCAGTAGGTAACAGTCCGTCAGAAAACTCTAAGCTATACTTGTCACAATTGCGCACAGTAGAGTTTTTTTTTCATTAATATTAAAAAAAAAATATTGCGATGTTCCAATTTCTACAATATGTGGATATAAACACATTATCTACAACAAAATATATAAATCACATAGTGTCACATATTATAACCTAGCATCAAAACCAACGTCCTCACCCAGAATACACAAGACACGTAAGCATGACGAGGTCCAAAAAGCTATCAAAACTAATTGTGTGCCAACAAAAAGATTTCAGTAGAAAGGCAGAGATCGCCCGATAAGGGTCCATTATCGTAAACTTGGATTTCACCTGAAACTCCGGCTACACGTATATTAACAAGTTTCTAACGAGCTTCTTGAAGCCTGTTCGAGAAGTTTTATAATAACTTGCTTATATATACAGTTTATACAGTTATAGAGTCTATACATGTAGGTTAATACATGTAGAGACTATTCTGGAACTATATTATAGAATTTATATATTATAAAAAATAATAATAAAAAAAATTAAGCGATAAGATTCTTAATTAAGTAAATTTCGATATTGTTTGAAATGGATAAACTCATAAACTACTCTACTTTCTGCAGTCGAAAGTAACATTTTTAATAATTAATTATTGATAGTGATAATTGGAAGTTGATTCTATGTTAAATATTGAAGAATCTCAAAGTACGATTTTTGTATCTGGAGATAGTAAAGATGCTAGAGAGTTATAGGCTACTTTTTATCACAGTAAAACATTTCATACTCATTGAAAATTCCCTTAACCATGCGAGCTAAGCCGCTGGTTACAGCTAGTTTATTCTATTACATAATAAGATTGCCAAACCTAAACCGCCTGTTTCAAATCCACACGATATCCAAAGCCTTATTTTCGCGTGAAACTATTTGAGCTATATCGTGATTCCGCTGTACAATTGTAACAATAAAACTACGGATTTGAATAATTTATTTGCATTGTAAATTCTTGTTTTATGAAGTGGGTTTGTTTGACTTTTGAGTGGTTTGCATAGTTATTGATTTCGCTTGAAATATAATAGAAGTGGTGTTGTTGAGTTATAGGTTTAGTTTTAAACTAAAACAATCGTAATATTCAGTGCCTGTAATGTGTACAAAATCTTACTTTTTAACATAATGTGCTGTTTATAAGTATATAAAAATTATTTTAAAAGTAAAATCATCTTATGTGCTCAGACAAAAACACTATAATAAATATTTTAACTTATTTAATATTAACATGATAATGAATGCTGAATCTTCTTGCATTCCAAATTTCAAAGTTATGAGCCTTACAAATTTGTGAGTTCTTATGATAATTCAATATGTTTCCCTGCTACATGTACCTAAAAAAAAAGATAAAATAAGTACTGAAACAAGACATGACTACAACACAGTGAATCATCTTCTCGTACGAACATCAAAATGTTCACTCCTCGTATTGCCAGCGATACCTTTGATTTTATATTACAATGCAAATTTCCCAGTGTATAGTGCTATATTTCACCGCGACGTGTATGTAGTAAAACGCAGGTGACACGAAAGTTTGTAGGAATGTTTGTTTGAAACTCTATGAAAATTGGTATAGAGTTCTGTAATTTTTCACGTAAAAAGACCAGGTATCCGTATGAAATTTTAATTTAGAGATAGATTAGGTATGTTCTGGATTATCATATATTCTTTTACCGAGTATCATTCTAGTACCACGGGATTCCAGCTACTTTTAATTAATTCCTGAAAGTTAAATAGCTATTCCACATAAACAAGATGGGAAAAAACACAAATGTCGAGAAGGATCGTGATGGAGAGGCATGGCTCCCAAACATGTGTCATGCTTGACATGGGTAACTCGTATTACTGGCTAAATGTTTTGGATTAACAGTACTTTGCTATGATGTTAGAGCTGTTAGTTATGTTGAGTCGATATTATTTTACCAGCTTTATTTATTATATTGAGAACTTACGATTGTACATCATGAACTAAAGATCCGTACGGGCTTCGCGAATGCAAATTCATTTTTTTAAGTATATCTTCACTGGGACTTAATTTAATAAATTAGCTGAATTGAACAATCCATTCTTGAGTTATGTACTTACCAACGTTATATTTTTATTATTTAACGACTAACTTATGTGTTATTCAAATACATAAGCTACATCTCTACCAATTATCACTAAAAGCATTCAGTGGTACGCATGAGAGAGCAACAAACATACATACACACATCTATCCTCATAAACTTTCACATTTATAATAAAGTATTTACCTATAGGTATACAATGCTTCAAATAGCAAAATTAACAAAACAAAGCGAAGTAGTTATAAGCTGCTTATGGCTGAAATAAACATTAAAGAATAATTTATTAAACATGACATCATAATTTATTCTTTTTATTGTGCTAATACTGTTGTATTTAAAAAATTTACTTATTAGTATAAATTTTAAAAGAACTGTACTAAGCTAGAAGTACATAAACAATTTGGAATTAATGGCATTAATATTGTCTGATAGGTACTCTAGTTCTAAATAGCGCTGAATATATTAGAGATATTCACACATTTCCAATAAATCCGTTGTTTCAACTACATAGTTTTATTACAAATAAAAACAAATTGAATTAGAAAACTATTTCTTAAATCAAAATAACCAAAAAATGCTGTACCTAATTGTTATGTTATAATGAAGATAATCTTAATGGTCCCTACAACCTTACCATAAACAAATCTTAGTTACATGAACAAAAAACAAAGCAAAAACATTCTATAATCTATGAAACATATACCAAGGTCTACATATATAAAGTATTTTAAATTTTAATAACGATGAACGTTTCGCAAAATAAGCCTTAAATCATAGCAAGGTCGTAGTGCTTTTAAGCTATTGCATTTCACATGCTACGTGCTTACTTGGGGCTGTCAGGCTTATAGTTTCTGTTATATTTCTTGATATTATATTTAAATTGTATTATGTTATAAATAGTTGATAATTAAGTGGTGTAACGGTGCATTTAGACCAAACGAACATAGAGCTAGAGCGAGAGCATTCTTTCGTGATCTTTTAGTGTAAACGAAAACTCGTACGCACAACGAATAATGCTCTTCAATAGAATTTGACAAAGTGGGGTTAGAAAGAGCATTCGCTCGTTTGATCTAAATGCACATTTAGTACAAGAGATATTGAAAATGTGAGTTAACTAATTATGGCTGTAAACTCTACTAACATATACCTTCTTTTAACATAATTGTTAGATATTGATATAATGAATGTTCGGGCAGTTAAACTTATACGAAATAAAACAAAAAAAAAGACTGGACAATTATTCAAGTATCATTTTGAATTATAGGTACTCCATACTTTTCCCACCTTATTACTTACCTACAAAAACTGATTCATGCAGCTGTACGTATTTACCTCAATGGTCACCCTCTGGGTAAGCAGCTTAAGTTTATTAATGGGTAACATTGCAAGCTTAAACCGCCTATGAGAACGGCTAGTACTGTTACTAAATAGTTACTAGCCCAGTAGGCCTTCCAGCGATTTATTTATCTCTCTTAATACGTCAACATAACAAAAAGAAATACTTCAACGTATCCAATAAAAACTATTAAACTATAACACGGTTCATATAATTCTATTGAAACCCGTAGAAAGTTCGAGATAAATCTGGCAAAAACTGTTCAACCCTGAGTCACCTCGGAGCCATATGTTGCGACTTGTGACTGCACTATTGAATTTTATTTATTTTAGAGGTGCCATGAAATCGGACGGTTGAAATAAGTTGGCCGATAAAGCGTTTTATATTAAACTTTTAAAATTTCGCTTTAAGAAATTCACGAGCGGTTTTCCTTCCTTTGATAAATATTGCCGTTAGCTTGGACAAGCATTTCGGTCCTTTATCATCTTTTAGTATGAACATGATACAAAAATGCTGAATGGTAGTACTAGCATATTGTACATTCTAGATCTTATGTTAGTGACCTAGTTGTTGAATTGATATCGTTTGTATTACTTGTACTTTAGATTCCTCTCTACATATTTTGTTTATATAATTTATTTTTTCAATAGACTATTCAAAGAACAGGCTTTTCCACGTTGACTCTGAGTTAATATCCGACGAAAATGTTACTTACAGCAAAAGCTGTAGCTTAGGACTTTGGCTTTCACACAATATTATTTACAATCTAAGTAGAATTTGACATTTTGTTATTTAATTTAATTAATTAATTTCTAATCTAAATTACTTTACGGAATCTTTATTTCTTTTCTGCTTTTAAAACAAAAACCATTACCGTTACCGCCTGTAGTAAAACTCGATCACTACCAATAATCATGAATAGCTCGTATCTAATATCGCTGAAGCGCTTTCAAAACCTTAGTTCATACGCAATATTGTCCCTGGAACAGCGACTATATTGCTTTAAAGCGGTGCTGAACAGCCGGTGCGATCTAATCTCTTTTCATTTAAACTTCCGAGCTTAAAACTCATTTCAAGCCGGAATTGCAATTCTTATTTGAATTCGACTGTGGAAACGGTACCGATGTGTTTATAAATGTTTTTTGATACTTTTTAAGAGTAACATTTTAATGTTTATCATTATAAGATAGGGATTATTCAAATAAAGGAGAGATATTTCAAATAAATGAAAGATATTGAATAGGATAGCATACGAATACAAAATAGCATACGACAGAAGCCGATAGCCTAGTCATCTAGATTTTTTTTTGGTTTCAATTTCGTTACTCTAGTATGATTTGTTTTAAGCGACATTGATTTCATGATTATAGTGAAGCACGAACTAACCAGAATTTTTAGGAGAACAGTTAAATCTGCGTACTATTACGCATATATCTGTAGATATAAAACAAAATTGAAATCATAATTATTAAAGACACCTGCACAATTGGAGAAAACAATTACAATTAATTAAAATTTGAGTAGATTGGGAAAACCAACTAGAGAGTACGAACAACGGCTCTATCAAGTAACAAACCCACATTGTTAGGTTTTTAATTATTCCTAAAATGTGTTTTTATAATCTCTCCATAAAAAACTATCAACAATATTTCACCGAGTTTCATGCTGGTTCCATACATTCGAAAAACCAAAAACACCCCAATTACCGTCTTAGCACGTCAATTAAACCCCAACTTAGTTATTCACAAATCTAATAAATTCCTTCTAACAAGCGAGTAACGTGTCAGCCGATTATAATTCTAGTTTTTATAGTATTATAAATTTCGGTGTGTTTACAAAATGGTATAAAATTTCTAATAACCATTGACCTGAATGACCCCGTGACCTCTCGCGTGATAAGACTCCGTTTATTTTACCCCTTGTTTTAATTTCACCTATGCATATGTTTTCTTTGTATCGGTCTCACGGTTTTGTGGCTTTAGTGGGTCAAATAGTTTAATTGGTGACCAAACGTTATCTCTATTTTAATTGTACTGAATTGGTAATTAACATACTCAATTAATGTGATAAAGATGTTTTATGAATGATGTGATTAAATAATTATGTACTTTATTCGCATTATTTTTTTGATATACTTTGTATTGTGTTGTCATTTATTATTATTTTTTTAGATATAGACCGTTGCATATCCGTAAAAGCTATACTTACATTTATATTTTAAATGGATAATTTATCTAATTTCACATTTTTAAAACAATGAAAACTACGGATCGCCTATTAGCCAATTTTCCTTATTGTAATTCCTTTCTGTTTCACTACATGTATTACCATAATACATACTTGAGAAATATATTATATTATACGCAATATCTGAATCTGAAAATAAAGTATATCACCTCTTAACTCTTGAATACATACAGGAGAGCGACGTTTTAGATAAGCAACTAGATATCAAGTAAAATTAGATACATTTAAACAATATCCTATTTAAACAATAAAATGCCTTTTTTGCCCCGATAAACTCGATCTAGGTCCGTCGTTAGTCATTAAATACGATCTTATTCCTAACTTTATTTCTAGACCAAGTCAACTAAAATACCTGTTCAAACTACACTCAAGAGACGAAGATATACTGAGTTCAAACTCGTCGAACTACTAAGTTTGTATATAATTTTAAAGCTTTTCTTGTTAGGTTTTTGTTTTATGATCATCTATCGATACATTATTCGTTTATATATTGTAGTATTTTTTTGGCCAAAAAAATTGTTCTATCCACAATTTTGTTTCTAAACTAGCTCATGTCAATGAATGAGTGAAAATAGTCGTTTTATTGCATTGTTTTTAAAGCATTTGTATTCAATTTATTAATAAAATGTAAAAATCAGTGAGAAATAGCGAAAATTTTCGGATGGATAGGCATAAAAATATCGTAAACGATATTAGATCCATTTATTTCGCTTAGTATGCTAGCAATGCCTCGGTATACTAGGCGACTCACAAACTCTAGCAATCGAATTTATTCATCCAGTTTAACTTTTTCTTACCATCTTAATATTTAATACAATTGCCAGATTCGCAGTTCTCATTGTGACTATAAAATGTATAATATAATATTATTATCACTACATAGTATAAAACAAAGTCGCTTTCTCTGTCCCTATGTCCCTATGTATGCTTAAATCTTTAAAACTACACAACGGATTTTGATGCGGTTTTTTTAATAGATAGAGTCATTCAAGAGGAAGGTTTTAGTATACAATTTATTACGTTTTAGACAAAGCGGGCGAAGCTGCGGGTGGTAAGCTAGTAAATAATAAAACAAAGTAATAATTACAAGATAATATTTTCGCCTTTGTATATAAAATTGTAAATATTATATTGTATAACATTCTGAAGATTTACACATTACATAAAACAATATAAAAACGCCACACGAAACACGAAAATATAATTATTTATATAGCAGTTGTTTTGACGGAGAAAATGTACAGCTTATTTGTTTGTTTGTCCCTTTATTTGTGGCTTTTGGCTATTGTGGCTCGAATAATACTGTGAATACACTTTTGCAATATTCGACAAAGCATTACATTTCTCTTTTCCTAAAGTTTCTTGGTACTAATGGTGTTTATGTGAAAGTTACGAATAATAATGTTTGAAGATTGATTGAATCGTTTTAGCGTATGCTAAAAATCTATACTTAATATTATAAAGCTGAAGAGATTGTTTGTTTAAACGCGCTAATCTCAGGAACTACTAGTCCGAATTGAAAAATTCTCAAGAGATTTGAAATACTCTTTGTTACTGCATAATACCTATGTACGGGATTATATACTTAACCAAAACCCAAAATTTCTAACTCCAAAATGATAACAGTACCTACTACGTTCACTTAAATATTTCTTTCACGTCACAAATGACTCAAAGTTTGTATTATGCTATTTTTATTATCAAAGGAATCTTGTCTTTAGATAGATATAGTGATATTATGTTTGTCCTGCTTATTACTATTAGCTTCTACCACGACAGAGAAAACATTTTTGTGTCGAATTTGTGTCAAAATGTGAAATAATACAGTTTTCTTCCGCAAATCGATGTTTGTTGTATTTTATACGTGACCTCGTTATATTTGGTTAGCTTAGTATGTCTATATTCTTTTAAAATATGAAGAGAAAATACTAGATATCTTAGGAAAATATTAAGTATATTTTAGATTAATATTTTTCATATTATTTGTAGAGTCAAGGAAACATAAAAAATTCCGTTATAATTTTAAATTGTTTTTTTCTTCAAATAACATAAATATATAGGATATAGTAATTAAACAAAATATTTATACTATAATATGTTTTATATATTTCACACAAAGCACAGATTGTCTGGCGGCTACACACCTACCTGCCGCAGGGGCAATATCGGTTACAGGACGCGGCGGTTGGAGCAATTTCAGCTGTTCTCTATATTGCCCCTGCTTGCCTATACACATCACAATTAAGGAGCCAATAATTGAGGGAGCAATTCCAATATTGCCCCTGCTGCAGGTAAGTATGAGAGTAGCCAGCATAACTTTCCACAACTAACATCATAAATTAAAAACTCATGAATTCATGGATATTTCTATCTTTTTATATTGATATAAAGATAGAAATATCCATGAATTCAATAACAAATCCACTGCGATCTACTTATAAATTTATACCAATTAAATAGTTTCAAAACTCTTGTTATCAGTATTGTTTTATAAAAGTTTCAGTCAAGAAGTATTCAACAATGGCGATCGATTTTAACTATAAATTCTTAGTTATATTCGCCTGATGCGATTGTAGTTTAGTATTTTCGTACTTTTGTTGTTGAAAATACTTTTTAAGACCCTAGTATCGCCATCGGTATTCCACAGGTGTATTGAAAGCTTTTTTCGTGGTTTTTTTTTCTTTTTTGTGAATCTAAGTATTATTTATGTTGATCAATTACCTGACATAACTACATATTTTAACCATATAGTAGCCGCGTGTCTACACGTGTAATCCAGTTATGCAAAATTGCAAATTTCTAAAAATCTTATAGCTCCAGTTCTTTCATCCTTCGTGTTCTCTAAGTTGAATAATTGCCACGTGCACTCAGTGCAGCGCGGAGAGTCGGGTGTGCTTGGTTGTGCAACAGGAGCTCCGCAAAATTCGCGGTCTACGTATGTATGCCGCGCGACCAACTACGTAAGTTTTTTGTTGTGACTGTTTCATTTATTTTTTACAAATATTATATTGTGATTTTAAAAATAATGTTACAGACTTATAAATTATTAATTTTATAATGTATTTATTTATATTTGCAGGTAAAAACAAAGTTATTTGGATAATTAAGGACAACAGACGAAAGAGACTGATCGAGGCTTAGTTGGTCGAAGACCATTGTCGAGATGATCTTGGTGGCGACAAGTCAAATTCAGATAGTAAAGAAGACCACGTAGAGAAGCAGCAGTACATGCCTATACTGGAGATAAATTGAAACCGGAAATAATATCTCCCTATAATCGCACTAAAAATGAAGTGGATCTGCTTGATAAAAGTGTTCACTGTATTGTTACACTCTTATATTGTTCACGTCCAGAAATTCAAGAAGTTGGCTTGTAACCGTGTTCTAATATCTGATCTACCTCAGTGCCTTCAATGAACTATACATACAATCAACAAATAAAAACTTTGAATCTATTCTATTATGCGCGACTACTGTAGGGTTAAAACACAATCCGTCGCCGCGTCTGTGTGTTAACGATAAACTCAAAAACTGCTACACTGACTTTCATTCTGTTTTCAGCGTATAGCGTTAATCTCAAGGAAGGTTTGACATAATTTGTAAAGTTTTACACAATGTGTGAAGCCGCGGGCCGAAATCTAGTGTAGGAATGTAAAACTTAAGAATATTATTATAGTTAACTTCAAATATAATACAAATTCCTTTAATTTTCTTACAAATTTACCTACACTCAGCACTTGATACACACATTTTATGATTTTTTTGTGTCTGGAGATACTTAGGATTCTACAGAATAACATAGGCTACTTTTTACCGCGTTGAAATGTCAAGTCTAGTTGCTTTAAGAATTTCCTTTTAATACGCAAGCGAAGCCGCGATACGTAAGCAAGCGCGTTCATTAATCCATGCATTCATCAGCAAGATAAAAGTTTACAACCCGCCTTGCTCAACGACTCCCCTGGTCCACATATTTTTGGTATCTCAACTGTTAATGTTTCAATGAGTCAGCTATTTTTTGAACCTCCCGGCCCATTTGCATTGATTTACAAGTCAATATGTTTGCTCGGTTAATAACGCGTAATGCTGCTCTTATCTTTATTGCGTGTTTTTATTTTGCCGCTATACTGTGAAGGGATGATTTTCAGGCAATCTGTGACGTTAGATTTTTATATGTGAATCTGCAATGTAATAATTATAACGAATTTCAAAAGGGTTTTTGAAGTCGTTAATGGAGTGGTAAGTCTTTTTTTTTTTCAAAAATATTCTTAGCTTTTTTAAATTTGACAGTTACTATTTTATTTATTAAACTTTTCAATATATTTTTAAACTAATTTTTTTAAGGAAATTTTGTTACAATTATATACAAAAACACAGTAACTATAATTGTTTATTAAGCGGCCTTATCACTTATGGTACGGGAGCTATTAACGTTTTAAAAAAAGTCATTTTAGTATAGTTGGGTTTTTGATATA
>CAJQZM010029525.1:0-10472 GCA_907164665.1 Colias nastes | reverse complement strand
AATTCATCATTCATTACTGGCAATAAGCTCAAAGCTACTTTTAGGTCAAATTTATCCATTGTTGAAAAACTATTACAATTCTCTGAAATTTGACACAATTCAGTAATTTCCGCAAATAATTTCTTTAAATCCTCACAATATTTTTTAAAACAATAAGCTCGTCCTCTCCTAAGCTTTGCTTATCCAAACTACCTATGTAATTGTTATATTTTGCAATGACACATTTAGCTTCGCCTAGTTTTGTTTGTAATATTTTACCCTGTCGTCTAGAAGGTCCTATTTTAATTAAATATGTTCTAATAGCTAGCAAATCATCACATAATTTCTTTAAAAATATTGCCATAGAGTTTAATAGTACATAATATGATTAGTTATAGTAAAAATATATTTAACATACCTGAATAGAATTGAAGGCCTCGTTTCTCAGCATATTGTAACAATAACTGTAAAATTTATTATAAAATACAAGTATACACATTACTTATACTAAGTTAGAATAATATTTTTAACTACATTTGATTATCATTTTTCTCATCTTTTATATTTAGGTTACATGACATACATGACTTTTAATACCTATTCGATAACATACATTTTTTTTTATATAGTAAATGTAATTATACTATACGCTTAAAGTCCACTAAATATAATGTCCATCAACTTTGCCGAATTTTCACGAAAACACTTACACGCTCACATTACACTTATTATTAAATATTTGTTGGCTTTTTTTTTATCACTTACATCACTACACTTAGTTTCACCGATCTCACCGGGGGGGGGGTTTGGGGGGTACGCCTGGCGCCGTCGAACCGAAAAACGACGCTCCCTGCTGCTATTCGCGACCTCCTGTCGTATCCACCTTGAGTGGATATTTTGCTAAATTTTGTGCTATAACTATGTTATGCTATACTAGTCTTCCTTAGACTGCTGCTTTCCCATTTTCTGTAGCTCATACTTGCGTTGCCTCCAAACGATTTTAATATATTCATTTTTAATAATTTAATTTACTCGGGCCGAGAACACATAGTTTACCATATATGTAAATCGGCGACGCGGCGGCCGGTGTCAAAAGACACGCGCGCGTGCACCAACTTTAGGCAGGGTCGCCATGTAAGGTGGTGCCTCGGGAGAGGATTGAAACTCTAGGACTGCTGAATGAATACTGTATATTTGAAATATAACATGCCTTATTAAATAGATACAAAACTAGGTTACACGTGTATTATACTTGATATTATTATAGTTAGTACTTATAGCTAAATTTATTCACTAGGTACATCTCACGCCTATATACATATCATTAGTAGATATGAAAGGAAAAAAAAAGACGGGTGGCACTCGGGGACTGCCGCGGTAAAGCTATTGCATGCTATGCCTTCAAGCCACACCTCCGAGCCCGTCGGAGTGGGGAGCGTGAGGTTTTTCGTTACGGAATTTCTCGATTCGGTCCCCGCGCTCCAGGCCCGCGATAGAAGCTATGCAATAGCTTAAAAACTTGAAGGATCTATTTCGCTTAGGAAAAAGTGAGGGAAAATTCAAGATCATGATTAAATATTACTAAGCTTTGGTAGTTTTAACTAAATAGGTACTATAGTAACTAAATTGTTTCGTAATTGCTTTTTTATAACTACTCCCCTCTTGTCTTCTATGACACATTGAAATATTATGTAATTCGATAAATTAAATATTTTTTATTTCCTTTAAAAACGATTGTCTTAATTAACATAATTTTTAAGGTGTAATCAACCAAAATATTAAAAAAAACGTCACAGAACGTGAACTAACCAACATCAACCGGGGTAAAACAAAGCCGATAAGGATCAAAAACGTTGCAAATTCTTGTCCGCTCGCAAAATCTTAATTTAATTTAGGAGAAAATAAAGGGCGGCTAAACAGGATGAATTTATAAGTAAAACAATTCGCAGTCGAAGGACCAGTGACCTTGGACGGCGCTTGAATGAACAATTAATGTTGCTAAATAAATATTTTGTTGGGAATAGAAATTGAGCGGATTTTAAGGGTGACATCGGATTTGTTTTTGGTTGTTTGGATTTTTGTTTTGTACACAAGAGTGTATGGTGAGGTTTTGTATCACTGAAAGTTGTAAATTAGCTTTTATCTACGAAATTTTATTAATTTTTGATATATCTCCCTGTTTCAAAATCGAGGTTTATTAATCTTTACCAACAGATGGCCAATATTTATCTTCACTTTTTAAAGTGATAAGTGAAACAGAAAAATAGAAAATTACACCGTTTATTTGCAATATTCTAGACGACTTATTGATTTTCATACTTTGCAAGGATTAACAACAAAATAAAATTTACGTGGTCTCTCCAATATTGTAATACTTACTCTGCTACTAGCCAGTCTATCAATCACATATATCATCCCATTCTCATCAACATCGGTCCATCCATTCTGTACCCCAAAGTTCACCATACATCACTTTGTATAGTATAAGTTAATGTCCCGATTGTATCATGACGTCACGATAAGAACGTCACCCAAACTTTGACATCCATTGAACGCTGATAATACCATCGAAACAGGACTCAGTCAATGGCGCGTATTGAATAGCTGAATAGATATTTGCTCCATTACGCCCGTGTGGGGTGTCGTCAATCAATCATTGCTGATACGGATTTACATGCAATCTGTTTTTAAATATTGATTTTGTGACGTCATTCATATTGATGGATCAATATATACAATCGAGACACTAGTTCTGCACTAAGTCAAGGATGGAAGACAACTGAAAACATACTGATGTCAACCGTATAAAAATAATTATTTGTTATACGCTATCGGACCTGGAAACCTATAAGTATAGGATGAATTATTTACTATACTATTTCTATTTCACCAAACATATAAATAAATCCTTCAGAACCTTCTCTCTTAAATAAGTCCTTTCAGAACTTCTCTACAACAAATAATCACGAATTATCAATTATTGATATCAAGTAATTAATAGTTCTCAGTTCTTCTTCTCAACATAATATTATATCTACAAGCAAGTATTATATTAAATTGATACATAAATAGATACATAAATAAGCCAAAAATCATTTCCAAAGTCCAGGGTCACAGTTTAACCATCCCAAAAGCGCCTTTTATTTCGCAGCCAATATTTTCGCGTTGTATTTATGGCGGGAACAGCACGTGACGTCACGGCGCGCACGTCCACACAATCAAAAGAAATGAAGTAGATCGTTCATGTACATGTATTAATAATGTGGCTATATGCTGTGGTTTTATAGGACTTTTTCTCTGAATTTGAGTGTAAGATTTTCTTATTGTACTTTAATAAGAATTATTATAACGATATTATGATGCAGCTGTTGCTACCTATTTTTTAAAAAAGTAATGTCCGAGTTTATGTAAACAATCGTTTTTACTGATTATTTTTTTTAATATCGGTTACATTTAATTAGATCTAAATTTAAGTAAGTATCTAAATATGTAATACAAAATCGTATCAAATAAACAATAACCATATTACGAACTATTAAAATAAGTATTATTATATCCTTTAGAAGAATTTAATTCATTTTTTCCATCCCAAAATTTTATCCACAAATTCCCAAAAATCATACCCACCCTACACATTAGGCAGCCGCTACACGTACGACATATTAACGTACACCGCGACAAACGTGCCCCGGGCGGGTCTCGATTCAATAATCGCTGTTTTGTGCCTTACTTGTCGAATTCTCACGTGATTCTGTGCTATGGGATTTAGATTTGTAATATTTAGTTTCACGTTAATATGCGCTAGGTAAATATGGTCTGTCTATGCGTTGTTAAGTCTATGGTTCCAGGATGATACTACGAGCTTTATAAACCTCAAACTATCTGGTTCCCAATTTCTGGACAGGCTTCATACAAAATATCCTCAAGATGATCCATCTAATATTAGCATGGATTGTAGCTCAATAATTATTCAATTCATCCAATTTCATTAACCGCAAGTGAAAAATTAACACATAGGATTCGCCTTTAAAAATAAATAAATAAAATACCTATATGATTTTCTCGCCGACTAAATGTTTGTGTGTTTATATCATTGTTTAATAAAATAGTAAATCTTATTAATAACCAAATCATCATACAAGCAGGCAAAGATTATCTACGCAGAACCGAAATTTCAAATCATTATAAATTCATTACCCAGCGCTATTACCAGTTCGATTAATTTTATTAATCTAGTTTCATACAATTTGCACCATCTCGCTTTACATAATGTGGAATTTCGTATTATCTGGATAATATAATGAAATAGGGGATTAGAACGATTAATCTAATGTTTATAATTAACACCAAATATGAAAACAAAAACAAATGGACAATAGAGACGTGTGTTCTTTTTATTAGTAAAAAATAAAAAGGTAAATTAAATAAATAATAATTAAGCATCATATTATTTACCCGTATTATTGTATACCACGAATTGATTTCCGACGTGTAATATGTTTTACGAGAAAATTGTTCGAAAAATGAGATAATAATCCTGAATATTTCGCGGTAAATATAAAACGATTTAAATTTAAAATTTTTGCTCGTTATATAGCACATAAAGCTCTTACTGATATTAATGCAAAATTATCCAAAAAAATTAAAACTATTATCCAAAAAAATTAAATATTATATTATATATTTTAATACTCTGTCACTGTTTAAGAAAACGTCTTGTGCGGCGGAAGCGGATGCAACGCTCTTTTAGCGGCGTAATTTTGGCGCCAACGACATACCGTGACGTATGACGTGACGATAGACATTGACGTGTCGTGTCGTGACGTGACGTGACAAATTGATTGTTGAAGTAATGGTGGTAATTAGTGTCTTTCTTTGGTGGTATTGCATGTGTGTTCTTGACATTGGAATAGGTAGGAAATCAAATAATAATATTATGGTAGTGGCTCTCCTCTCCATTTTATTTTCAATTGCACAAAATAATATTATAGGGGTATACAGACTAATTTAAATACTATACTAATAAGGACTGTATCAAGTTATTATTTATAGAGGTATCAAAATTTTAAAACATGAGAAAGTGACAAAAAATTTGATTTTGATAATAAATTGATTTGATCAAAGAAATCATCGTAATTTACTGCCGTGAAAATTACTTACCCTCGTTGTATACCTTTCAATGTGTTTGCAATTTTATTACATTTATTTTATACAATATATCTATCAATACTATTAATATTATAAAGCTGAAGAGTTTGTTTGTTTGAACGCGCTAATCTCAGGAACTACTGATCCAATTTGAAAAATGCTTTCAGTGTTAGATAGCCCATTCAACGAGGAAGGCAACAGGCTATAATAATATCATCTCACTAAGATCAACAGGAGCGGAGCACTGCGGGTAAAGCCGCGGAGCACAGCTAGTTATTTATATAACCCATTTTATTAAGTATTTGTAACTCTACACGATTAAACAATGACTTAAACCGGTTTTAAATCACGTCCCAATTCCCAGAGCACTCGCACACATCATCACAGTTGCTCATTTAGTCAGTTTGTCCATGCTAAAAGTTTGTAATTAAGTTCTCAGTTAACATTTGGAGAGCGGAGTAGAATCTTGATCCAGCTACTTTATTGTTTGTGGAAGCTTTTTTGGTTGCTGGTTTTTAATATAAACTTGTTGTTTGGCGTCTACTTGACTATAGCTTTATTTTTCAAGTCCACTCCATGTTATTATTATTAAATAGAAAAAGTCTTGAATTTTGATTTTATCGATAAAAATAGCAAATATCTCCGAATTAGTAATTTTATGGGGTTAATAAGACAAAACGTCTTCTTGCTACATTAGCTAGTTTCGAAGTCGAAAGACTTACTGAGTAGTAATTATTCAACTATTGCTTAAATAGGCCAAAACAATATTCTAAATTCATTACCAATAGTACCCAAAAACTTGAAATTCAGTTACAAACAAATTCTAAAGGCTAATCTTAGCTGACCACAGTCACCGACCTTGGCCTAAACTAAGGAACAAGGTTGGCAAGCAATTTGAGCCGTGTGACGTCACAGGGGAAATCAGGCGCCAGTCGAAGGCTCGACGGATATTTATGGTGCCTTGTCAGGAATCGATCGGAACGCGTTGGGTCCCTTGGCCCGCGCGGGACAATCGGCAGACATGATGGGAATTCTATTCGTGGGGATGTAGGCTAGACTGGATTGAGTTTGTTGTCGAATTAGTAACTGGGTTAAATAAGCAGAGGTTTAAGCGAAGGTGGAAATGTTTGCGAAATACTTAGCTAATATTGGATTTATCATTAAGCAGATTGTTATAAAATATACTCATACACTTTGTAATGGCGCCAGGACGATTTTATAAACTTCAATATTTTTATAATTATGTAGAGGCATGAACACATTAGTGCATTTTTTTCAAAAATGATGGCATTTTCTTTATAGGCAATTTGTAAAGCAAAATAAGCAAATAACGGTTTAAAAAAAATCAGCAGTCATATCACAGCGAAAGCTTGCCTTTCGCGTCTTGTAAAATCACCAAAATAAACTTATAGCTGAACACAGGCGTAAACCTCTATTTATTGAGAAACCTCCACAGTGTAAATATACCAGCAAACCGTCGAAAAGAGCCTTTCAGCGAATAAATTGTCTATTAATTTAGTTGGGAAATGTAACAAAAGGCGTTTACGCGTTTCCAGGACCCCATACAATATTCAAGGGATCGCATTATGCAACGGCCCCTAAGTCGCAAAATCAATATGGTGGCAGTCGAAAAGGTTTTCTCGGTTTTGTCATAAATATTTAACGAGATGTCGACTTTTCATATGTTCCTTCAGCATTTTTTTCGTATCATTATAGGATTATACGAGTCGATGGTTTGTATTATGCGAAATGTAAAACTGGTTTAGTCACTGAGTCTTTGTTTTTCTGGTAACCACAGCGTTTTTTGTCTAGCTTATCATTTTCAGTCATAATTTCAATCACCCTAAAATCTTTTGGCAGCAATGTCTATATCCTAAAGCTCTATTACTCATTTCAAGTACTTACCTGTATTTCACAAAAGGGAGCAAATGTGCCAACATTCCGGATGATCGTTTAGAGGCAATCTTCTGTAGTATGACGCACAAGTTGACTGGCCTCTCCACGTCACATGACTCAATTACCTTCTATCTGTTCTCGGTGGACTTTGAATGCAAATTGTTGGAACTATTTTTGGGAATTGATAGCTAACAGGGAAGAGAAATTGATAATATTTTGCAATTTTCCATATATTCAACGTTTTGGAAATATAAAAAAAGCATTTTTTTTCACTCGTTTCAAATAGAGATGATAAAAGAAATATAAGAACTTTTCTCCCAAACACTACCTAATGAAATTAACGTTGACTTTGGATGCTGGCCGTACCACAACATAATTTAAAAACTAACTAGAGTAAAGAGCAGTTAAATTGAATTCTCGGAAGCCCATGCAACGCAGCGCAGTCTATTCATTTTAGCCTTAGAATTTCTCAAGTTAATTCGTCCCCGTCCCTTGGGATCCAGACCTAGTTGGATGTCTTTCCATTTTGACCGACTTCTAAAGCTTCCAGAACTTTCGACAGACAGCCATTTACGTGGTAGATTTATTTTATATTAATTACTTGTGAGTTATCGTAGCTATAATATTCTTTCTGCCATCTTCTATTATATTATGATATACATGTGTTATTGGCCTTATCTTAATTTTCTACCTTCTAATTATTTAAGTTGTATTTTTTATTCTTGCTATGTGTATATTTATTTTTTCATCTTTAGGAAAGCACACGTAGGAATGTGTTCAATATCCCACTTTTAGGTGTCACATAAATATATAATCTAGAAACGATTCTTTCAATAATACCTAGGTATATTCTTTTACTTTAGTATATCCATTAGATGGATAGTGTTAGAATTTTGCCACCTTTTCAAATATGCCCTAATTTTCGCACCATTAAGTAGCCCAACCCAATGCTCAAGGCCACAAATATAAACCCTATATGAAAAACATTAATCCCAGTAAAAAGGTTCCCAGTGTACCAAGGGCGCCGCAAAAACAATGGAGTTTCATAAATCAAAACTTTAATAAACCTTCGTTCGTGCGAGACTTGAAAAGTTTGGTGTGACCTGCGGTTTCAATTTTGGGGTCCATGTCGTTTTATTGTAAACTAGCCTTTGTGAGCTTGTAATATGTGCTTTTTGCATAATCCTGTACGGACAAAGAGTTGTGTTTCTGGTATTATTTAGTCGAGGTTTGGAGCAAAAAATCTGGAGGATGATTAGGTACATCTTTGGTGACTTATGAATAGGAGTATTAAAAGAGAAAATTACTATGATAAGTAAATGTGGATTCACGTTTGAATCCTTGCTAAATGCTAAATGCTTGCTTATGCTGGTTAGAGGTCTGCAAAGTGTGAATTTGTAGAAACGCACATTGTACAATGCACATCATATGCACATGTAGTAATACTTTCAATTTTAAGTCATATAAATTTCAACTTTCGTATATAGAAATGTCACTTTGGGTCGCTTCAAAATCTCTTTTGATATTGCCACTGATCCACAATGTTTGTTCAGAAGCTATGAAATATTCTCCATATTGAAAGTCAGCTTACGACATAACCCTTACATCCGATGAACTGTTATAAAGTACATTATCATGGAGATAGGAGTTATCGTACACATGCCGCTCTAACAGTTTAAATGTAGGGTTTTAAAAAGAAATCCGGTGAAGGAAACTACGTATCCTGCGTAGTGTGGGGCAGGTTTTATCGATAAAGGCCTAGTTTTCAATTATATTATTAAAATTGTGTTAAAATATATTTATTTATGTCCTTGTTTTACTGATTAAATTCTTGCAGTATACGTATAACCTGGTATAATACAATCATAGATTCCTTTAGTAAAACGTCTTTATTACAGGACACACTCATAATAATTCTAAATTTCTAACTGAAAAATCCTTAGTAAGTTAGTAATAGAAAATAAATATATTATTATCAAGACAAAACCCTGGCCACGCTACTCAAAATCACGTTTTAATTTATTGCTTAAGAAATGAATAATATACATACATTATCCCCATATTAATATCAATAATTAAGAAGAAGCAATATAACCAGCGTCGTATAAAAAGTTGTAACAACTTCATACAACATTTTATCGATATAATCACATCACTAGCGATGAAGAGGCTCAGATATAATGTAGTGCTTTCAAACATTGGCCAAAGTTTCCCTGCACTGTAGACAAATGACAGCAGCCCTAGGCAGCTGATATTAGAGCGTAAAATGGAAAAATAGCAACTTTTACTTGGAGTATCGCGTTCTTAGAGACCGAAGTTATAAGCTACGGCCTTTTTGCGTTTTATTCCGATATCTTAGTTTTGTTTTATAACATAAAGTTTATAATATCTAGTAGCATTTGGAATAATTGTTTCAAACTCAACTCAAACTCATTTATTTATTCAACCAGACACTTATTTATTTAACTACCTAGACTTCGTTTTTGAATCGTCAAAATCCAGAAAAATAATAATTTACCAAAGTTTAAAATCCTAATCAAGAAAATAAACTTTAATCACAATTGTATGGAGTACGATTCGCTTACTACATTGCTCACATTAGTTTACGATCTCTAGGTTAAGCGGATTTAGGTGTAGTCAGTCTATTGATGGGGGATGATATGTGTATATTGCACCACGAGCAGTATTGACAGTAGATATCAAATCATTGTATTTACTGATTGGCTAACCAGAAATATGATAGTTAATTTTGATTACCTCTTGGATCCATATGTTGATGTTGTATAGAGTTGACTGCTAAACGCGTAGATAATAGTTTTAAAAATTATTTTACAGTAAGTAGGATTTTTTTACATAACGTGGTTTGTATGAGGATGACATGATCAAGGTTACAATCATAAAGTCATGATTTTTTATGTACTACTTATTTTTCTGTATTTTGCAGTAAGGGTTTATTGTCATTGATTTTAATATCTTACTAGCTTGACCCTACACCAAGTTGACCTGGGACATCAAAATATAGTCTATGGTCCCGTTAATAATTACATTTCTAATACTGAAATATTTTTTTAATCGGCCGAGTAGATTTTTTCACCTAAGTTTAGAAAAACAATAGCCTATACCTTGGACCGTATATCTATAAAACAGTAGTGATGTTTCACACAGTACCGTGCGAAAGCATCGACGACACACGCTCCTACATGGACATTTTAAATCCTCCAGCTTTCCTTACAGTTTGCATATATTTGAATTTTGTAAGTGGATTATTTGTTGAAGTTAGTGGGAAAGAAAATTGTTATCATAGAATATGTTGCATTGTTCGCTGTTCATTTTAGAATGACTGATATTTTTTGCGAACAAAATAAAATTTAAATGAAATAAATCTATCTGTGGATGCTTTTTATTTACCCTATAAACCTATACTATCTATACTAAATAATATTATAAAT
>CAJQZM010029521.1:0-17972 GCA_907164665.1 Colias nastes | reverse complement strand
ATGAAATCGGCGACGAACGAAGGAACTTGGCATTTCAGTATAATACTGTTCCCCATAATCACGTATTCCTTGTTCACATCAGTGTCGTAGTGTTGAGAGACGACTGAGACACGATTTTATTATATTGGAATGCAGTTATCAAAAATATTATTCATCGCCATGTAGCTGTACGTAATTTAAACTAATTGTTAACATTATAAATCATAAGAAATGTATAAAGCTTGTGAATAATCACATTCATTCACCATAAAAGGCGAAATTAGCTGTAAATATTTGTTGTAAATAGCCTTAACTAATTAAAACATACATTTTGCTTTTATTATTCAATCAGTTAATTATTTTAAAAGCTAAAATATAGTAGAGCGATTACACAATATTCCATTTTTCACAAAAATTTCTAGAAAATAATTATTTGACCATAGTTTGTGATTAAAAATACGACAAGAACTGAACGGTAGTGAGATGATTATTTAATTGACCTCATTGAGCCCTCGGTCCTCGGTTTAAAAGGGCAGCGACTATTCGTCACACTATCTCTGTTATAACGAGCTCCTATCTATTAACTGATGCCACCGCACCGTTAAAAGCTGTGTCTAATAAAAATTATATGTTATCTGTATTGATTTATAATAAGGCTATAATTAAATCCATACTAATATTATAAATGCGAAAGTAACTCTGTCTGTCTGTCTGTTACTCAATCACGCCTAAACTACTGAACCAATTTTCATGAAATTTGGTATGGAGATATTTTGATACCCGAGAAAGGACATAGTCTACTTTTTATTCCGGGAAAATGACGCAATCCCGGAAATCCCGAGGGAACGGGAACTATGCGGGTTTTTCTTTGACTGCGCGGGCGAAGCCGCGGGCGGAAACCTAGTATTTAATATGATAGGTAGGTTTTAAAACTTTCACCAGATTTTTTTAATTTAAAATAACGTAAACGTGTCGTTAAATTTGAAATAACAAATCTGTTAACATTTTCACGTTTCATGTAAGCTCTTTAGATAAATATAGTATATGTTATTTTACTACGTAGTTGTAGAGTAGAACTTAAGTAGCTTATCAGTTAAGTCCTATCGAATTACTGGTTTAAAAGTCAAAGTTGGAGGTCAAGTTAAGTGGCAATTGGTTCCACTTATTTTCCTATTATAGTAGTTAACACAAATTATATTTAAAAAGTAGATACACTGTGTATCATACTTAATAAGAGAATTTTGGTGATATGCATGACCATCACTATTAACGCAAATGAACGCGTTACGAAAATAAGATTATTATGAAATTTAAGAAATAATTAGTTTTTATGATGCGAATCACATTATATTCAAGTAGCATATTCTTATAAAAATATTTTTTATTGAAAATAGTATATGCTGCTTAAAACTAGGATGTTTTATTTTTAATAATTAAACTGACTCATAACTTATTTTAATTTTAACCTTTTACCGTTAGAATACGATAATAGGAAGCATTGTGTTATCGCTCTACATAGATGTTATTCTAGAGTTATAACGTTATTAATTATTATGCAAACATTGGATTTATGCTTGCATATGTAAGTTCTTAAAATGAACAAAAAAAATTAAAATAACGAACTAGGTACATAATATTAACATGTGTATTAAGAACGTTATACTCAAACATTGAATTGATCACAAAGACGCCCATATCGTTGAGAGAGGAGACAATTTATATTTGTCTCAAATTCCGTTTTATTGGCCAATTGCTTTGTACAACTGTGTCAGACTGAAATGCTAAGTGGGATTATTTTAAATCGGTTTAGCAGAGATCGATCTAATTTGTCAATGTTTTAACAATTAGGGTACGAAATTACTTGACTGGAAAAATATCAGTGACTACTTATAATTTACCAAATCTATAAAAACCTAAGCTACATGCCAGCCAGTCACCAAATACATGTTATTAATATAAAATTTTCGGAACTTAAAATGAACATAATATATCACAATTGGCGCGTCTTTGTTTTTGCCATCATTATAATATCAGAAATAATATAAATAAATCAGTATATACAAACTTACCAGCACGAACATTAACATCTCTAGAATGGATGGTACCAACTGGGTTCCTAGCGAGACAGGCGTATACTTGAGCGTGGACTTCCTGGCGGTAATCTTCCGCACGGAACGGTGGGAACACTAGGTTTCCGTTTGGCAGCACCTAAAATATTTACGTTAAATTTATCATATAAGTAACAATTAATTGAAATAAATATCATAGGTAACTGACTAGCCTGAAGTCTTTGTTTGAATTTTCAGTGCTAAATAATTTCGCATGTTTAAGGAACAACTTATAATACCCGTTTCATGAAATAAGTTATAATTATCGCAGTATTGTTTAATGTAACCAGAATTAACTGAAAAACATAATTGTGAAAAGATGGTTAACGTTTTATTGATATGAGCGGACAACTCAACATCATCATTAGGTCTTTTGATTTTGGAAATCATCGCTAGTTTTTAAGGATACATAATTATCTTACTTGTAATAAGGGTATTGCCCGGGTTAACTCAGTAAATAAATGGTAGCCTGCATTACTTGGCAAAGATGAAGATTTGGACTGGATTTTTTTTAATCCAGTAGCTTTTGAGTCAAATAATATGAAACAAATATGCTTTATTCCTTATATTATTAAAACAGATAAAAGAAAGCTAAAAATATCTATAAATAAGATTCTGAAAACGCTTAGCTCATAAACGAGTGCTTCACTTCCCCTTCATATAAAACGATGATTGCGACTTGCGGAACTTACAGCCGTAGTTCAAGTATTTCTATAGGGCCATATAAAATTTATTCCACTTGGATGTCTTACTTTAGGTACATATCTTTATTTTTACTTTCTAAATACGATTTTACATTTGTCTATTATATAAATTTCTTAACAGTGAAAAATAAATCAAATCGCAATTGCCCGAAGCCCTCTCAGAAGCAGAAAGCGCATTCGTAATTACTTTACCGTATAATTGGGACCCCATCTTGAAATTGGATTGCTTTATTGAATTGAGAAACCGAGAATTGATTCTACTTTTTAGTTCTCCATAGTATTTAATTATTTACTTATACTGAAGGGTTCAAGATTTTATGTCCACTATTACCTACACAATATAACTTTTTAGTTTTTACTTTACGTTTTTCTCTACCGTACTTTATACACTAGTTTTCTAACTTACTACGATTAAACACGTCTTTAAGTGCATTAAATAGATAACTCGCGCCCGAATAGCATGAACATGTAAACAGTGTCCGGCAACATTGTTGATTAACTGTTGCTCAAATTAGTTGAGCAACGGTTGATGAACAATATTCACTATGAATGGCTATATAAATGGCTTACAACAATCTCTAAACCAGCTCACCTGTCGCAATCCAGGGACATCTCCAACAGCGGTTCCATCAGCTCGTACCCAAATGACGTCAGGGGCGGGGGATCCTCGGGCGGCGCATTCCACTACGGCTCCGGTCGTGTTGCTGAAGTCAACTCGGTTCGGGGGTTCCTTCATGAATATCGGTCCGATCGTTTCGTCCTCGCATCGCACTGCTCCTGTGATAAAGAGAAGTTTTGTTTTAGGTGTACGACGAATCAGAAAGCTTGCTAGATTGTCATAATAGATATGGTAAGGACAACTTGATGATGTTTTCGGTTATTAGGGCGGAAAACACAAATGAGATAAGTTATCTTCTTCAAATACTTAAAAAAAATGCTCAACGTTGCAAATTCACATAGTAAAGATTAAATTATTTTATACAGAAGAATCATGAAGAGCTCTGACATAAATCAAATAAATTTCAGAGGACGTAGGTTTGAAAGTAATATTTGTACATTTTGTTATCAACAGTTCAGTACCATCATTACTCACTATTCGTAACCGTGTTTTAACCATTAAAAATTTAGTATAATTAAAAACGCGGTCGCATTCAATGTGTTTAAACATGACAGGGTACCTATTTGGGTTAATTGTGCACTTCCAAGGTTTTTCGTGAATATCGTTCCATTAATACCATATCCATTTATCGTATTAAAATATTGTTATGGTGTTGTGAGTTTCACACCGAAAGAACTGAATTTATATTACGCTTTAAGTATTCTATAAGTAAAGCTTCGAGGAAGTTGAGTTTAGAGATAATATTATAGTGCACTACGGTCGCGGTAGGTACATACTAGTAGATGTCGTTGTGTATTCTCACCTAGTTACACCTTACTTAAATGGGCAGCGTATAAGCTACTAGAGACATACATCTTAATTTATGTCTATTGTACGCATAACGATTACTAAGCAGTGTATTATTTAAAGTTACGCGAATTCTCTTAACCACACTTTCATAATACAAGAAAAGGATTAAATGATAATACCAGGAAAGTATACCAAAGGCCTTTGATTCTCTACAAAAAGGTGTAAATAAAATATGACCAATCTTCCCAACTAAAGAAAGCAACAAAATACATGCACAAGCGACAGATGGCAATGGCACAAGTACGGGCCTCATCAGCTTATGAGGACTCGACCTACTTTATAATGACATCTTACATAGAAGCATCTTTGTAGGCTGCAGCATCATTCAACGTGACGAGAAAAGAATAAATTGACACGTTAATTATGGCTAATGATGATAATGAATATACTTTATAGTTAACACGTCGCCGCGGTCGCGTAAATTATTTCTTTCTTTTGAGTGTCTAATTTCTTGTAAGATTTATGTAACTTTTGAGTAGGCATTTTAAAACGTATTTCATATTTTAAATGTGCTACCTTTAGTTTATGTACAGTTTAAGATGTTATGATTCATTACTGTGAGAATTCTCATACTCAGTACCAATATCATTTTAACAGGAATAATTCGTCAATAATATTAAATTTGAGTCACATCTTTTGTTCACATTCAATTACTTTATATTTTTATTTTTTAAGTGATTTAAGAAAATTAAAAAAAAATA
The DNA here is from genome assembly GCA_907164665.1 of Colias nastes. Taxonomy (NCBI): domain Eukaryota; kingdom Metazoa; phylum Arthropoda; class Insecta; order Lepidoptera; family Pieridae; genus Colias; species Colias nastes. Next base: position 13,012 of record CAJQZM010029521.1, on the reverse strand, counting down.
CTCCTTTGTTAATATTTAAATACTTCAATCTCTTTTATCAGGGATGTACTTAAAAAATTAAATACTAATATGTATATTCAAGAACTAATGACTACAATTCAAACCAATCCACTTAAAAACAATACAATAGATTAGGTTAAAATCTTAAAATAGTGTGAACTGTGAAGCATCTTTTCTCGTACGGATAGGGACAAAAAATAGCAACAATCGGTATAAAAACTGTCAGTGGTTGCGTGCGACAGATGTGCGCGCACGCAAGCACGTGATTGGCCGAAACCCCGACAGATGCGCCGGCGCTGAATATCCGTGCTGTTGAGCAGCATCATCACAAGTTGAAACTAACCGATTTCACGTAAAACAAACAGTTTCTAAGCAATCTGTACAAGTTGTTCACTTTAGTGATATTAGGTAGAGCTTTGTGTAAAGCTTTCAGTGGAGAGAGATTTTATGAATTACAAGTTTTTATATTGTTTTATATAAAAGTTAAAACAAAGTATTATAACTGTATTGATAGACATTGCTAACAATGTACCTTTTTTTTTTATCCTTAACTTTTATAAAAGCTCTATCATTTTGCAAAGTAAAATTATTTTTTTATTAAATAAATGAGCACACTACATAATATTACAATCAGAATAATATTAATCTGTAACGAATGTTTAAAACTATACATGTACAGTATGATCAATATGGAATAAGTATAATATACATATATGCCAATTTACCGATCATGGCTAGTTAATTACTTATGTTTTGCGATAATCTGTAGCAATCATTTACGCGATTACTTACTTGTTAATAGCTCTCAGACCGGATATCCAATGTTATTGTATACAATATAAAGTGATTGCATTTAAAACTCACATTACCTGCAAGATTTATACAATTCGAAATAAAAAGGGTCGAAATAGGGCCTTCTCCCTTAGTAAATCTCTGTTCAAGGCCTACTTCAGCAGGTAGGAGATAAGACAAAAAATGGCACGCGTGTGGCCTATGTGATATAAATGGCGTCGTCCAAAAAATATTGTTGTTAGACCATAATATAATATTAATTTACACTTAACCATCTTTATATATAGCTCAAAATCTAATCTAAACAGAAAAAGTCTATCATGAGGTATAAAATTAAAATACTGTAAACGTTTCATCAGTTCAGCAAACAATTTCTTAATACGAAAGTTTGATAAACATAGCTTTTATGATCTCAAATTTCACTATCTTTTATGTATGCGATGTTGTAACTTGTAATCAAGTCGTGGTATGTGGGCGCTATGCGTGGTTGAATGTTGGAAACACCTGCGCTACCATCTGGCCGATCAAATGAACCTTTGGAATTCTACTGATAACACCCGCTAATGTACTTTTTCTTAGATACTTAGTTAGGAACGAGTCAAGATCAGCTCAGGTTGAATAGCGTCATGATTTTGCAATTTGCAATGTGCAAGTTTACCTCGCCTTTTTCCAATATGTCTACAACAGGAGCAGAAAAATAAGCTAAGTATGGTAAAATCGCAACTATTCATCATACATTTTAAATTTGAATTATGACTGAACTTTAAATGAAATCACTATATGCATAAAAATATACCTAGCTCTAATTATATTCCATTATTTTAAATTGCTTGGTATGTTCCCTACATATTAGTTTAGTTGTTGATGCACAAATAGAGTACATAAACGAACGTCCAAGGCAATGCAATTAGTGCACAGCGACAACAATTGAACGCCGTTTAAAAAATTCAATGTATTCAGTTCATTGTTTTGTTGTTGTGTCTCTTATAACAGAATCCGTTGCAACGTGCGACCTGAATTATGTAACCGACAGGTTTCGGTCATCAGCATTATCATATTGTAAGCAAAAAGCAGCCTTAAAATGTTCTGTTTGTTCTATATTTCGTAAAATATTTGATCATGCTTGATACGATGTCCGTTAAGAATTTTTGGCTTGTGACGAACGTAATTAAACTATTATTCTCCTTAAAAATATTATTTCAATAATTTAACGGTAAGACGCTTAGTAAGACGTTAGTACATAAGACGATACACAAAAAAAAATCCACTGCTTGGTGGGCGGAGTCTAATAGCTCGCTATCGCGAACGCGGGTGTGCGCGAAGTCATTCTTGCAAACTCGCCGCGCTGCCGCTGGCCGACTCGGGACAAACATGTATGGAGTCGTCATACAGCTTTAATATTGTTATATATTTAATTGTTGATTTATTGGTTTTATCTATATTAATAATTTCGTCAAAGGGTACGGTAGACTCGATCGAAACCTTATATGAATAACAAAACATAAAAAAATATTAATTTTGAGTCGACAACATATATCCGCAAAATTCGGATTATGGAGAATTTCGTTAAATTTCAATTGCACTGACAAACCAAGCAAACCACAGTCGCCATCAAAAAAACGTTCCGTTGCTTAGATACGCCTCGCCAACGTTTAGTGAATCATAACAAAAAATACTTTTCGTCAGTCGTTGACGTTTCTCGAAAATATTGTTTTTGACACTTTTTTATGATATACTTTTTGTTATGTGTTTTTTCTTTAAACCTAAGATTGGCCGATTGCGATAAAAACCATAGAAAGAAGAATACTAACCATAACCTTAAAGTCGAAGTTTTAGTTCAAATGTCATTGTCATTTACTTTGTAAATGACAAAATGGAGGTTATGCTATAATAAGAAGAAGAGACGACGGACGAACAATAAAAAAGAAGGATTACGAGTGTGATAACAGATGGGTGGTGCCCTACAATCCCTATCTATGTAAAAAATTTAATGCTCACATAAATGTGGAAATTTGTTCAAGTGTCAAAAGTGTGAAATATATTAATAAATATATTTATAAAGGTCATGACCGAGCAAAGATACAAATCACAGTAGCGCGACAAGAGTCCAGTGATCAATCGACATCAAGTAATGAACACCATGATGAAATTAAGGCTTATATTGATACCAGGTATGTTTCGGCTCCTGAAGCAGTTTGGCGAATATTTGAATTTTCAATGCACAAAATGAGTCACACAATTATACAGTTAGGTGTTCATTTGGAAAACCAACAAACTGTCGTATTTACAGATCAGAATGTTCATGAAGCAGCAGCTAGATCAGCTGAAAAATCAACATTATTAGCATTTTTTGAACTAAACATAACAGAAGAAAGTGCTCGACAATATCTTTACACTGAAATTCCGACACATTTCAGATTTATCCATGGACAGTGGCAACCACGAATATCTCAGTCAGCGGCTGATAAAGTAATTGCAAGAATGTATAATTATTCCTTTTCTGATCGGGAACGATATTATCTCCGGCTATTACTTCTTCACGTCAAAGGGCCAACTTGCTTCAGAGATGTTAGAACTTATGAAAATATTATTTACAACTCATTTCGAGAAGCTGCTCAAGCAAGAGGGCTCCTTTTTGACGATCAAGAATGGGAAAGATGTTTGAATGAAGCAATTGATTTTAAACTTCCTCGGCAATTACGACAGCTGTTTGCGTTAATTTGCGTATTTTGTGAAGTAACTGATCCTAATGCTCTTTGGGAAAAGTTTATATCACATTTTATCGAAGACTTTACAAGATCACGCCCTGAAATATTATCCAAACAGTTGGCTTTACAAGAAATTGATGAAACATTGAAACTCCATGGTAAGAGACTAACAGATTTCGGACTTCCGGAACCAGATATTGGTGAAAATAATGTTTTCTTATCTGATCCCGTTTATGACTGTGAACTTGAAAAAGCAAATGGCTATGAAAAATACCAAAAATTGAACACCGAACAAAAATGTGTGGTCGATACAATACTAAACGCTGTGAATAATCCCACAGAGAGAAAGCTGTTTTACCTTGACGGCCCTGGAGGAACTGGAAAGACTTTCGTATTTACAACTATTTTACATATTTTAAGATCTGAAAATAAAATTTGCCTACCCATAGCGTTTTCCGGTATTGCAGCAACTCTGTTAGATGGTGGTAGAACAGCTCACTCGCGATTCGCGAGTGCTTAAAACAAAGAGGTTTACACAGAGTAAACCTTAAAAATTATATGTTTTGTTAATTTGTGTTAGTTTATTTTGAAATAAAAATAATTTGTGTAAAAACTTTTGCAGTTTTTATTTATTATATTTATTAAACATAACGAACGAAGCTATACGAATCTATGCCTTGCTTATTCCTTTAATATTCCTTGAGAACCGATGACTACAGAAATTTCTACCTACATTTTGCAACTAGACGTGTATTATGAGTCAAATTTCACCCGAGCGAAGCCGGGTTTTCCTCTAGTTTTGTTTATAATCATGTTGTCGTAATCTCGCGAATATCAAATTGTATTTATGTCTTTGTAAACACTATGAAGCTAAACCAATTTAAAAGTTTTTTGTTCAATGTTAATTTATTGTGTTATCAACTGAAATCATTTTGTGTATTTATTCACCCAAAGATACTGTGTGGTAATTTAATGGTAATAATGTCTACTTATCAAACGCTGTTACTTAAATATTGCAACTGCATCAAAATGGGCTATCCCATGATATTCACTAATAATAATCTGTTGCTATTATCGTGTAATGTAATAAGTATTTACTTCTTTTACTTATTTAAGATTCTTGCTGATTTTCTACTAGAGTTATTAATTAATAATATGATTGAAATCTTAGATGCTGGGTTTTTCTGTTTTATTTACTTTTATTTTAATATATTACATGTTATTTGCTATTATTTTTATATATTATGTGTAGTTTATTTTCTCTATGTTATGATTTATATTAACTTTAAAAAATGATGGGTTGCTGCAAAAATAAATTAAAACTTGGTTTTCTCAATCCTGGCTCGCTACAAGCACGACGAATTTATTATTGCTATGGAAAACCACTGTGTCGATATAATGGCTATCAATGAGACGTGGCTGCGTCCGGGGGAAGAAGGACGCGCACCGACTGTCCCTGGATACAAGCTACGTCACGTGCCTCGCCCGAGCTGTGTCCGCTCCCGTGGTGGCGGGGTCGGCTTTTACATAAAGAGTGGCCTAACAGTACGTACTTTGACTCATCCGGCGTCAGCTGTGGAACAAATGTGGCTTAAAGTCACGGTCCGAGGTAAGGTGTTAGTAATCGGAACGGCATATCGCCCTCCCTGGATGGATACTGATATATTTTTTGGTGCTTTGGCAGAGACGTTGGGCTCTCTTTTATGGAGTGATCATACTGTTTTGTTGGGTGATTTTAATATTAATTTGCTAAATAGGAATCATCCCAATTGTAATAAATTTAACAACTTTCTAAGTGTACATAGTTTAAAGCAACTCGTAGCTGAGCCTACTCACTTTACTTCTAACTCCGAAACTCTCATCGATGTTATTTGTGCTAATACTTCTATCTCGCAAATAAAAGTGGATTATATAGTTACTCTCAGCAGCCATGCTTTTATATCTTGTGTTTTAAATATTAAGAAAGATAAGCCTAAACTGAGGAAATTTATGTGTAGACCGCTAAAAGATATAGATACAGATGTTTTTAAAAGTTCTTTAAACAATATTAACTGGGACAAAATAATAGGTATGAGTGACGTAAATGACATGGTGACCACCTTAACACATTATATAATATCTTTATTCGACTTTTACGCACCTATGAAAACGCACATTATCAAAGACAGACAATACCCGTGGATAACGTATAACATGAAGCTAATTATGAAACGCCGCAACGAAGCGCATATAAGAGCACGCAAGACTAAACTTGATTCACATAAGGAGTACTATAAAGAGCTAAAAAAATACGTTGAAACTGCTTTAGAGTCCGAAAAGCGTGCGTACTTTGATACTTTCATACATTCCAATATTAAAAGACCTCGAGAGATGTGGAAGAACATTAAAAGTCAAGTTCAGCTAACGTCAAGAAAAGATGGCCTACTATCACCTCATTTAAGTGACCCTGATAAGATAAACGCGCACTTCCTTAATATTCCCGGGATTAACCAATTATGTTTATCTACTCTCTCATTCTACGAGTTTCACCGTTACAGTGATAGCACTTTTGAACTACGGACTGTCAATGAGACAACGGTACTGAAGGCGATAAACGAATTAAAATCCCAAGCGGTTGGTATTGACGGCATCTCCCTTGACATGCTTCTCCTCACAATTTCAAAAACATTGCCCATACTAACACACATCGTTAATACATCGATCCGTACTAACATCTTTCCTGATCTATGGCGCCATGCCTTAGTATGCCCAATCCCAAAGAAAGAAAACCCGGATGATTTCAAAGATCTACGCCCCATCAGTATACTTCCCTGCATGTCCAAAGTCCTAGAAAAAATTGTACACAACCAGCTCATGGAGTTCTTGGAGTCAAATAACATCCTTCCTGACCGACAATCTGGTTTCCGCAAATATAGAAGCACTTCAACTGCATTGATGGACGTTGTTGATGACATTTTGGGAGCACAAGATAGAGGAATGGCTACGGTTCTTTTGCTTCTCGATTACACTCGCGCATTTGATACTATAAATACCGATTTATTGCTGTCGAAACTAGCTTACTATGGTTTAAGTACAAATGCTGTGAAATGGTTTAACAGTTACCTCAGTGGTAGAACTCAAAAGGTTTCGGTTGCAAAGGAAGATGGTAGCAAACGTTTTTCGGACTGCAAAAGTATCTCGAGGGGAGTTCCCCAGGGATCAATATTGGGACCTCTATTATTTATCCTGTACAGTGCCGATGTAGTGTCACGCATAAAACATTGCAATTACCAGATGTATGCTGACGATATGCAACTGTACATATCTTGCTATCCTAACGAAACACAAAATGCCATAAACCTAATTAATTCGGATTTAAATAGTGTATTTACATGGTCCGTAAGTAATTCTTTATTTTTAAATTTATCAAAAACCAAATTTATGCTTCTAGGAAGCCCTAAGATGGTAAAAGCGATTGAGCAATTTGATCCCAAAATAGTAGTTAATAATAATTTAATCGAACGTGTGCACGAGGCAAGGAATTTAGGCTTATTATTTGACGAGAATTTGAGATTCGAAAAACATATAAATAACACTATTTCTAATTCTTTTTATAGGTTAAAAATCTTGTATAAAATAAGAAAATATATAAATTTAAATTTACGTATCCGTCTATGTGATTCTCTTGTTTTGTCGAAATTTAACTTCTCGGACACTGTATATGGCCCTAGACTGCTGAACCGTACTAAAACAGCTATACAACGCGTCCAGAATGCCTGCGCACGATATTGCTGGAACGTTCCACCTAGGAGCCACATCAGTCCCTATCTTAAAGACGCCAGTATTTTAAATATGGATGGACGTAGGCAATTACATTTTGCTACTTTATTATTTGGGTTGATGCACAAAAAAATACCATCATACCTATATGAAAAATTAGCTTGGTTAGGTCAACGAAGCGACCTAAAATACAAAACCAGATTTGCCAGCATAAAGCTTTCGGTTCCCATGCACCATACTGCATCATTTAGAGGCGGTTTCACATACAGCGCCACTAAGTGCTGGAACAACCTTCCACCACCCCTGTCTGAAGTAAAAACTATCACAAACTTTCGTTTTAAATATAAAAAAACATTTATTAAATACGCTGTACCAGCCTTAGTGTCGTTGATGTTTCCCGCTGTATTTGTATATTTCTACGTATTTAATATAATACTTGTTATTTTAGTTATTTATTATTCTTAATTTATTACACATTTATTTCTCATATTATATAAGCAGAGTAAGTGCTAATATTAATAAATATATATCACACGTATCACTATTCCATCGTTGTATATACATATATATATTATTCAGATTTGTTATCTATTTATTTATTATAGTCTGTGTTTGTACTTTGCTACAATGCAAGGTACGTAGCTGTAGGTATAAGCTGTAACTCCAATCGTCGCAATCGATAGGGGCTCCTGAAAATCAGTGCTGTTAGTGTTCCTATGGGGCACTACAGCTTTTAACTGAGTAGTCCCTTTTGATAATGGACATTACCACACAGTTCTTTGTTGTTGTTTTTAGTTATATTTTTTAAGTTTAGTTTAAATAAGGTTTTTTATATTATTTTATTTGTTTTGTTTTAAGTAAGTTTTATTAGTTTTTAAGTTCTATTGGTTTTTTTTGTTTTCTTTTTTAATTATGTTTGTTTTTTTGTATCTGTGTGGTGTGTTTTATTGTCAATAAATGTTTTTATTATTATTATTATTATTAAACGTAAAGTATTCCCTGTTTCCTTCACGTATTTATTTATATGTGATATTGTTAGAATCCATTTATGTTATCGCCCAAAAGATTAGCAAGGGACACACCGCACCCTTTAATATTCTCAAAGTGCGTTTACCAATCCTATTTTGGCTTCAAACGCATGGAAAATAAATAAAATGTGAATCTTTGTGTCACAATAGACGCTTAGTCATTCATCTATTGAAAAATAAACCAGGGATAGGAAGATGGTAATTTGTATAATACTTCCTGTTTTCTTTTGGGTTCGGGGCAGCAATTTTCCTTTACATTTTATAATATCCTAATGGTCGACTTAGTTTAAAAACAATTTATTTATTCATCCGTATTTAAAACATGCCATTACTGATTTTTTTAGTATTTTGTAGCTTAGGTATAGGTGGTTTATTTTATTAAGATTAAATAGTTTTAATATTGCACAGTAATATATTTTTAAGTTAGACTAGACTTAGTTTAGACTACTATAATAATCTTGTCTTTATCACAATGAATTCAAATCGCACAAGAAGATTAAAACGATGATCTTCAACATTTTACTGAACCATTTGAGCAAGAAATAAATCTATTCTAAATCCCAAAACGGGACCCGGGATCGCTGTATTTGTATCAATAATTCGTACATCGTCACGTAGTGAATTTATAAAGCTATATAAAAGGCCAGATGTAAATGAAAGAAAGGTCCGAAGTTATTGGTTCTTAAATAACAGTTGGCAACCCTTGAATAATTTATAAAGAAAAGTTGTACAGGAAACCAGTTCCATCCGGTTAGTTAGGGCTGCTTACAAATATAACGGCCATTAAATGTTACAAGTTACAAATATAGAAATTTGGTATTGATCATTTTTGAAGTGGGATAAGTAGGTATTTTATTATGCTCTATTGCTTTTAACACCTCAATTGCTAAATGGACATGCCTAAATTTTGATTACCTAAGTATTTAGAATTTTAACCGTGTATTGAAGAAAAATTGATGGTTCTTTGTTGTTGTAATAAAATATTGAAGGATTTGAAAAAATGTGCGTGTAATCGCGAGAGAAATGTATTGTTATTGTTTTTGCAAACTTCCAACAATTTATACTTAGAGTCTTATCAAAGGATATCAGTATATTTAAAGTACATAACAAATAAACTCTGCGTAAATTAGTTCTAAAAGTAGAAAAATACTATCACATCCGGTACAACAATTCCGCCCATCCCAACACAAACACAAAAACTTTAAACGCACGATCATTCCCGTACAATTTGTATCCGTCGTAATTACATCACAATACGAGTCAATAAATATAAACAGTAATGTGGCCCTCGACTGTTCCGTGGTTTTCCGCAAACATTTGCTCCAAAACTTCTGCCTCTGTTGCAAACTTTGTTAAATACTCATTTGTTGCGGGAACTACAAATATTTGTTTTACATTAATCGCTGGTCCCTAGATACGGTCAACGGAATGGTTGAAATACAATTGATAAATCAAAATAAAGAAAAATTATTATTGTATCTATACAGATAATAAAATCTATAGGTAGGTACTAATATTATAAAGCTGAAGATTTTGTTTGTTTGTTTGAACGCGTTAATCTCAGGAAGAACTGGACCGATTTGAAAAATTATTTCGGTGTTAGATAGCCCATTTACCGAGAAAGGCGGAGCAATGCGTGTAAAACCGCGGGGCACAGCTAATGTACAATCAAGTTTGTGATTCGACTAGCATAGTTCGAATAAATCGAAATGTACACTAATAATTGCATATAACGCTCTCCTAACATAAATCTTTCACTCATACGAATGTAATATTATTGACGAATAAAAATGAAGCTTAATATATTGGGTGACATGTTCAGAAACTTGTGTCACACCAAAACCTCACGAGCGCGATCGCAGGTATAACGAGAGAGAGACGGACCGATCTCCCGTCTCATCTCGAGCGCTGCCAATAAGACGTTATCACGTAAACATCTCGATCGTAAACCTACTTTACAAACAACCAATTTTTTTTAAGCTATTGCATAGCTTCTATCGCGGGCCTTGAGCGCGGGGACCGAATCGAGAAATTCCGTAACGAAAAAACCTCACGCTCCCCACTCCGACGGGCACGGAGGTGTGGCTTGAAGGCATGCTATGCAATAGCTTTACCGCGGCAGTCCCCGAGTGCCACACGTCTTTTTTGTTTTTACATTTATTTATTCACATTAAATACTGAACTTTCCATGAACCTACAGTAAATTAATTTGATTCATCGAGTTCTTTTATAAATTAAGAAAAACAAAAAGCTTACCAAAACATGCGTAATTATAACGATAGCGTATAGCAGGACTACCTTTCTAATAGCTTCTCCAATTTCTAACTTAAAAGAAACAGGTTCAAAATTTACTTCAATCCGTCTTTCTTCTTTCTTCGTTAAGTCAGTCAGTCAGCCAGTAAATCCATACTAATATTATAAATGCGAAAGTAACTCTGTCTGTCTGTCTGTTACTCAATCACGCCTAAACTACTGAACCAATTTTCATGAAATTTGGTATGGAGATATTTTGATACCCGAGAAAGGACATAGGCTACTTTTTATCCCGGGAAAATGACGCAATCCCAGAAACCCACGGGAACGGGAACTATGCTGGTTTTTCTTTGACTGCGCGGGCGAAGCCGCGGGTGGAAACCTAGTAATTAATAAATTATTTAGTTAAGTTCACCGTATTTTGGTCATTATCATCATTACCGTTGCTAAGCAACTGGTTGTCATGTCTGTCAATAGTACCACAACGCAAACTTGTGGTCACGTGTGTATAGGCATTTGATGAAACCTAATCCGGGCAATAGGCACCACAACATTACTTATGTCTAATCACTTTAAATGTATAGGTGTGTGTGTATTTCCCGTAATCGTAAACGAGTGGATCGATTTGAATGAGTTTTTGAATGGAAATAGGCTTTCTTTTAGCGAAATCAAAGTCAATTTAATGTGGAAAATCGATGGTAGGATATGATTTGTATGATAAACGACTGATGCATGGTTTCATAAACTTTGTAATAAAAGTTAGAACAATCTAGAGAATCTCATTAAAATAAGAATATTTAAATATGCATTAAAATATGCAAAGACACACACACACACACATATGAAATTTCCTTTAAACAATTTCCATCAAAGCAAACAGTAAAAGTCAAAACTCAAATCCGTTTCGAATGCAACGCAAATATGAATAGAGAAGCATACAAAAGAGCATAAAGTTTCCAAATAAAACCGATTTAAAGCACGTGCTACAAATGTTTTGCCGACATATTCACGGAGCGCTTACCCCGTAATAATGTTAACTTTGAATCTTTATGAACATCTTTGGAGATAACTGAACGCGCATTAAGGTATAAGTGAACAGTAATTCCCTTTGAATAGGACGATTTATGTAATGGCCCGAATTTAACCTTTTCGGAATTTTGTGGATTCAGTTTTGCGTTAGTTTGGCAGTAGTAACAATAATAGTGTAACTATTGAGTTAGAAGATGAAGACAGTTTGTTAGCGATTTTTAAATTACTTTTATTTTTAATTTTGTGTTGTACATCAACGAATGATATTATGGCGTTTTGTAACAGGTGTATATACTCGTCTATTATTTTGAATACTTAAATTTTATTTACCTAGTAGGTACAGACCTATCGAAAATAAATTGAATTACAACTTTTTAACTAAATTAATAATAAAAAAATATTCGTCTGTTCCTACAGTCTTACCTAAAGAACTTTTTTTTCGACGCAGGTGGACTATATTCCAAATAATTCCGAAAAGCATTAAATTGTCACACTTTTCTAAAAATATAAAAAGTTGTCAAAGCAGTAGTAACATGACTGTTTACAAAAATATGAAAACATACAGAATAATTCCATTAACATAAAGATCAACCAATGCTAACAGCTACGAACAATACAAAAAGACCACATCAAATTATTTCTACAAGATACAAAGCTCAAGTATTTTATTATTCAAGCAGCAAGGTACAAAAAGGCTACATTATTAATGTTTCCCAGGATTGATGTATGATCCGTTTGTAGAATACTCAATTTGACCTGAAATGCTACAAATATCCAATGAATCTAAAACAAACTTGATAAACGACGGAAGCGTGTTTATATCGCCGTTGATTTGACGAGATTTCCAATGCTCTATGCGACGAATAAATAGTGGAATGGATAGCAAGATTTTGAGTAAAATGGGGGGTGTGTTTTACTAGTAAAGCACTAAAATGAATGTGCCTTGAAAACATTGGAAAAATGTAGTTTTCTCTGGGTGAAAGAATTTCCAGAACTGGTTAAGTAGTTATGGAGCTTTTTCATAAAAATAAACATGAAATGGTTAAAAAAAACAGTTGTTAAGAAAAGATGCAATCGAAAAGCCCTTTCTTATGCTTTGCAGACAAACATAAAAAAATACAAATTATGACAATACTGCAATCGAATTGTTATTATCTTGAGGTAAGAATATATTTACTTTATAAAATATTCGTAGTTCTAAACATATTCCATGAAGTAAAATAACATAATATAAAACCAAAGGAATTTCGCTTTAAGCATATTTTATGACGATGTCGCCAAAAATATACGTCGTAATAAATTATTACATTTGGCAATACTTTCTTGGTATTTACATACTTCTGTCAGATATAATACAATCTCGTCTACTGAATGTCACGACTGTTTTGCGTTCGATTCCAAAATGTGTCGCGAAGAAAAATCGTATAAAAGTTTCATTTTTAG
>CAJQZM010029515.1:0-12477 GCA_907164665.1 Colias nastes | reverse complement strand
ACTTTTGGAATTATTGTGAATTGATTGTCTTAACTGACTGGAGTATTGTTTTATATAACAATTCGAGAAAATACAAAGTACAAAGTATCTATAAATATCTACAGGAGCCTTCAGTTTCTCAAACGTTGAATATTAAATCTATAAATAACAATACTTATATTTGTTATTCAGCAGGTAATACTGGATAACAAAGGTTATATTATTATAAATACACATGGGTATACATTTCACGTAGCAGACATTGACGAGCATTTCCATCAAGAAGTAACAATAAATAGTGTACAGTATAAGATATTTTGAAGCTCTTTGCTTTACTTTTCTTATAACAATTTGGTCAACAAAGTTCTTTATCCGCTAATATATATATTGTTTTTATGTATTTATTCAGTTTATTCAATTCAAGTCAAGAGAAGAACAGCCTGCAGCAATATGGACTTTGGACTTAGGGATCCACACACATATCGACAAAAAGCAAAATTGCAGACGCGTTATCAACCTCATAATATAAGGGGTCATCCGTTCTAACATCATAAATCTTCATCACAATAAATAGGCCTCCCTGTTTCCGAGAAAGGATATCGAGTAATGCTCATAATCCATCTTACTATTGACAGTGACTCAGTAATTACGGCATAAAAGTTTCTTGCAAAATTTCCACTCCACGAAACTAAAATGAACTCGACTCGTACTACTTTTTGCTTTTGTGTTGTTGAATAGAAAAAAGCTACTTTGTATTATTTGGGATGACCTAAAACTTGTGTAAGAACAAAACAATTGTTATTAATGGGAAATACGGCCAAGTTCGAGTTCGACCAGTGAACTGAGGGTTCAGTAATTAAAGGATAATTTATTGTCAACATACATTATGGTTATTGCAAGTGAATTTATACGCTTAGATACCGTAGGCATGTCTTAAAAATATGAGTAAATTGTAAATCTACGTGGTGCTTAAATAAATTGAAGAATATATCAAACATGTTTACGAGTATGAATTTAAAATGCAAAAGGTTGACGGTTCCAGGCGCGGTCCCAGGGGGGTGGTCACGGGGGACATGACCCCCCCAAAATCGTACTCGATAAAATAGAAAAAATTTCTTATACTGTACAAAATATAAAAAAACTGGTCAAGTGCGAATCAACCACTCGCACACCTATAAAAGTTCCGTTTAAAGCTGTTTTTAATCCCTTGCGAATGTCGAAATTTGCGATTTACAGCATAAACGACTGTAAAACTTTAGGTTGCGTTGGCTTATAAGATTCATTTTTTTTACAACTTCAAGGGTCGGTTTAAAATAAACCGGCCAAGTGCGAGTCAGACTCGCGCACCGAGGACTCAGAACAAACCTATTTTTTATGTTTGAAATTTGGTTAAAAGGAATGTCTTATAGCACAGATAAAGGAAAAGTTGCTAAAACATACATTTTAGAGTTACAACATAATAAAAGGTAGGTTTGTTTGGAGCCCTGGGTGCGGGATTCCGACTCGCACTTGGCCGGTTTTTTTGCAAACTTTTACAGCCGCGTGACCCGAACGAAGAACATTAAAGTTATAGTAATACTTAAAATATTTTATATACTAGACGTTTTATGAAAACCTAAACCACAAAAATTATAAACAAGGATTACTTATAAATACTACGTGTTTGTATTTCAATATTTTAAGCAAGCAGATGAATCTACATATTAACTGATTGATCAGTTAGCTTGTAAATATTAACTAAAATTATTTTTATGGCTGTAATATAAGATAGATATGAATCAAAAAGCAGCAGAACATTGTGAAGCATCCGCCAGTTCCTATGATATCAATTTAACGAGAAAATAGATAGCCAGTTACAGCTAGTAACTGGCTATCTAGATCGAGATTAATATAATTTATGACTGCATATAGTATTTATATTTAACCACACTTTTATTTCATGTAATTGCTTACTAATTTCAAACGACATAAAACTAAACATATAATACAATACAATATACATCTTATATATAAAATTCTCGTGTCACAATGTTAGTCTGCATACTCCTCCGAAACGGGTGGACCGATTCTCATGAAATTTTCTGTGCATATCGGGTAAGTCTGAGAATCGGCCAACATCTATTTTTCATATGTACCACGGGCGAAGCCGGGGCGGACCGCTAGTTTTTTATATAAAAGCGTAAGCAATTAATCAAATTTTATTAAAATCGAAAGAAACCTACAAATATACGTTTCTGTTACGCAGTAAATAACGTTATAATTTTGATGGTACTTACGCAAACCATGTTTTCAAATCAATTTTAATTATTTTTATTACTGCCAGTCCCGTGCTCAATCCAATTATTGTTGAGCCAGTGGATTTTATTGAAACCTTGTCTTCCTTTTCGAACCTTGATAGAGCAATTAATATCTGATGGGGTCTTTTGCGCAGTCTATAAATTAAAATGCAGAGAATATTTTTGTGTGAATAAATACGTATTAATTATTTATAACTTTTTATTCAAAGACTGAAATGAAAATGAAGATTCTTTTTGTTTATATTTCTTTAATTAAAGGTTTAAATGTTACGAAATTTTCTTTTTTACTTTGATACCGGTAAGTTATTAATTACGGTTTTCATTACTCTTCATGTTTGCGTTTACGAAACATGTTTATGAAAATTTTTGACCGACAAAGTCTGCTAGTTTTGCTCTTTTTGTCACTCAATGTATGCAAATTAAATCGAAATGTGTGACCACTACGGCAGGAATGTAACGATCTACTAAATTACATCGCCTTGTACGAGAAGCTTCGTAGAGTGATGCGTATTGCTCTGTTGCATCTTGAGATGCCATTCCAATACTATGCCCTGATTTACAGCTCTCATCATACAAGGACAGCAATTTGGACTTACTGTCCGTCTGTCACAAAGTATTAATCCATTATTAAAAAATAATGAATTACATTTAAAGTCGCGATTAAAACCTTTCCCTTCCCTTCTCGATCAATCTTCGTCTTACTTAACACGTGCAAAATCAACACCAATATAAATCAATATCCTGGTATTTAACATACTTATACTTGTATATTATTGTTTGAACTAAAGCAGAGTTCAAGTGATCTCATATTCGTGATAATTATCGGTTTCAACTGCCTTGTTAGTGATTAGTCTAGTAATAATAGTACGTCTGGGTTCCTAAAATCGATATCGGCGCCAAACTTAGTATAAATGTATTTCCATATGGAATTTATATATAACCCGTTACCCGAAATTTGAACTGTCTCCGGTTCCTGGCAATATCCTTGATGTAATTTAATGTTACGAAATTTGCTGGTAGTTTCAAATGTTAAAAACGATTTGGTATGGGCTATTTGACACTCCTACTTACAAATGAATGTATAAAATAATTCTAAAAAGATAAATCTATACTAATATTATAAAGCTGAAGAGTTTGTTTGTTTGTTTGTTTGAACGCGCTAATCTCGGGAACTACTAGTCCAAATTGAAAAATTCTTTCGGTGTTAGATAGCCCATTTATCGAGGAAGGCTATAGGCTATATATCATCTCGCTAAGACCAACAGGATCGGAGCACTGCGGGTAAAACCGCGGAGCACAGCTAGTTATTTATAAAACTTGGCACTGTCATTAGCACAGATCACAGAAACTAAAGGGAGATGTGGTTAGGGGGCGGGGCCGGTGTCGCAGCAATATGCCCAAAAAAAGAACACATGCTGTTTGTTGCATTCAGTTGACGTTTGACCGTCGGCCGGGTATTATTTGACAATGCCGTGTTGTTCCGTTAAAGTTTGTAAAAACCGAAGTGAAACCAGCAACTTTAAGTCAAATGGAATCACATACCATCGGTAAGTACTGAAAATTATACGATTTTCTTACTAAGATTTCAAAAACAATATTACGTAGTGATTTCTTGGTTTCTGATTTTTTTATATTATGTGACAGAACGACAGTCACAATAATTTATGTAAATAGTTTACAATGCTTCTTCTGTACGTGACTCTATTCAAACGCGGAGTTCGAATACCGCAGTGTATAATGAACATACTAAAGCTAACAAAAATACGATCGATCGACTCGATCGTGTAGTACGGCCGCTGCTGCATTTGTAATGAGACACCAGGTTTCGTACTCAGCGCAAGCGATTGGCATCTCTCTATATCTCTATGGTCATTAGCCTACGCCGCGCCGCACGAAATACTTTCTCTCTATGATAAAGCAGAAAGCTTATAGTGAAATAATGAAATTTCGAGAACCTCGTTATGTTATTATTCTTCAATTTTATTTTCTATTTTAAAACAAAAGTATTGTATTATAATTTAAATGTCAATGAACGTCTGTTCTAAGGGTTTTTTGACGTGACAACGTCTTATAATTCGATAGAGCCGGCTGCACGCACGAAAAAACATGACTCATGCGGCGTTACCTCGCTCTGAGGCGTTCCGTTAGGTTTGAAGTGCAAGCGAGAGCGCGGAACGAGCGACAAAGAAGCACAATCGGACGTTGTCACGTTCAACTATCGTCAGTAAACCGACTTTACAGACAACCAATTTTTTTCATTTGTCAAATGTATGAATGTCAAATGTATTTATTGTTGGTGCGCCAAATAAATATAAATAAATAAATAAATCTGTCATCTGCCTGATGGGAGGGAAAATAGAATCAGAATAAATACACAAACATTAAATGCTTGACATCGTTATTTGATAAATACCTACATGGAATTTTATCGATAAAATGATTCATTTCTTAGCATTCTTAGCATTTTACATTATTCAGCAGCCATAGTAAATAAAGCTCCAACTATGAATAATCTATACATATAATAAAATCGTAGGAAAGTCAAAACTGTACATTGAATATTTTTTTAAAAGAATACATAACCCATGATCTATAATCGATACAGAACCCGAAAACATAGTTTTTAGAATTTTTGTCTGTTTGTCTGTTTGTCTGTTTGTCTGTTTGTCTGTATGGTTGTCTGGGCTAATCTCGAAAAGTACTGCATAGATTGACTTCAAATTTTGCATGAATATTACTAACTGGTCGGGTCAGGCTATAGGCTACATATTATCAAGCTATCACCTACGGGGGAGGAGCTGTGAACCTTTATTTTTCTTACGTATTCTCTGTACTACGACAGCGTACAATCTAAAGACTCATGTTTAAATGTTGTTTTTGAGTAAGCCATGCTATTGTCTACCTTTACACTATAAAAACTACGTCATTTAAGTAATTTTGGCAGAGAAACAGTATAATGAATCTTAGTAGTATAAAGACAAATTTAAAACAGCGCCATCTATAAGATTTCATTAAAATCAAATCAATTTACATAATAATTAACGCTTCTTCGAAATTTATATTTTAAATATTATTATGATGTTGGTGAGGTTGTTTTTTTTAAAGTTAAATAAATAATTCATATCTTCCCAGAGTCCATTTCAGGTGCGCTTATATTTCATGTGAATATGTATAATGAATCTTATTAGTACCTATAAAGACAAATTTAAAACAGCGCCATCTATGAGATTTCATTAAAATCAAATCAATTTACATAATATTAACGCTTCTTGGAAATTCATAATTTAAATATTATTATGATGTTGGTGAGGTTGTTTTTTTTTAAAGTTAAATAAATAATTCATATCTTCCCAGAGTCGCGAGTGCGCTTATATTTCATGTGAATATACTAAGTTTTTATAAGTGAGGGTAGATGTTTATTATTTGATGTCAAACAAGACACTATTACAGTTAATATAGGTAATAGTAGATAACAGTGATTGTGTTAGACTCATGTTTTTAATTAGTTAAAGTTATGACAAAATAAGAAAATGATGAAATTTTATTTGTATGTATAATTTTTACAAGACTATATTAAACGCCCAAAGAAGGTCACTTTAGTTCTTGATAAAACTTTATTTGTTAGTAGCTTTTTAATAAAATTAGGTACAGTTATCTTTTGATTTTTTATTTACAGATTCAATGTTCATAAAAATTGACGATTTGCCTGAGGATGTAGTGGAAATTAGTAACCTTGCGCGTGGTCAATCATCATCAATACATATAATAAAATTCTAGAAAAGTGATTTCTGTACAATGAAAATATGAAAAAAAAAAATTAGCAGGGGTTTTAATTAAATCGATCCCAAACCCAAAAGTAGTTAAAATTTTTTTGTCTGTTTGTCTGTATGTTTGTGCTAGCGTGCACAAACATATCTCAGAAACGGCTTATCCAATTAGGATGCTGTTTTCACTAATATATTGAGGTAATTTTCATTTAACATTTAGTGTTTATTTCATGTTAATCGGTTCGTAAATAAAAAAGTTATGACCATTTAAGTATTCACGGCGAACATTTGCAAAGGCATTCTATTGTACACTATACAATGTACGATAAAACGTAAGTTATCTGTTATACGCTACAGTTATTCCTTATAAATGTCCAGGTGATCATATCGAAAGTCCCCAAGGGTGGGGGGGTAAGCTGAGGTAGTAGGGGGGAGGGGTCAAATTAGAATTATGCTTACTTCTAGGTAAATTTTATACATAAAATGTCCTTTAAATTATGTCGTATTATATTTTTAACCCCCGACGCAAAAAGATGGGTGATAAGTGTTTGACCGCTATGTGTGCCTGTGTGTGTGTGTGTGTCTGTTTGTGCCACCGCACCGTAAAATCCGAATTAGATGCGGTTTTGTTGTTAGGCAGCATATTTTCCGACGCTGGTTCTTAGATAAAGTGTATCAAAATCGGTTCATCCATTTATCATACCTAGGTATATAGAGGTAAAAGTGGGAATGTGGGAAAAAATATTAGTTATATTTTTATCCAATTCGGTTTATTCATTTATTAGATTACAGCGGTAAAAGTGGGAATGAACAATAATCGAATATGCTCAAATAATATACTCAAGCGGCATATCAAAATATTAAAGAGCAACGTGTAAATTACAATTAGTAATGTTTTATCGAAATCGGTTCATCCGTTTATTACATATAGGGCACTTTAGGGGTGACAGTGGTTAGATAAATAAACCAAATGGAACATCAAACGACAGGATATGACGTGTAGATATAGGTACAATTAGATAATATGGTTTACATCAAAATCGGTTCTGCCATTTACCTACTAGGGGTGGAAAGGGAAGGGTTGAAAGTCTGTGAAAGAAGAGGGGGATATAGGAGCGAGAGGATAGCCACACCCTGGAAATTTTGAACTCTACTCAAAGCCACATAGGTTGGCCCTTGGCAATTTTTTTTTCCTAAAGATATCACTTCTTTTGCCACTGTGGTCCATTACAATTTGTGCACGGTTACGGCCCAACTTAAAAGATGTCAAGGAGCAACAAACTTATAGATATCAATATGATGTAGGAATGTAATATGGAGGTAGAGGTAGATCTCGCTCACTTGAAAATATTACATGAAAATAAGAAACCGAAGTTAAAAATTTAAAAATTAAAAAAAAAAAAAACCCAACGCAACGAAGGAAAAGGAATAAATAATAATTTCACAAACTTCCTGACGATCTTTAAAATTAAGTACCATTATAAAAAAAAAATAATATATCATTTATGATAACTTTAAGTATGATAATGATGGTATGGCAGCCCCGACGACTTTGTTTTTTTATTTTTATTAATATTTAAAATGGTATTTATTTTTAAAGATCTTCGGGAAGTTTGTAAAATTATTTATTCCTTTTTCTATGCACTTTTCTTCGTTGCGTTGGTTTTTTTTTTTAATTTAATTTTTATTGCATGGTCTAAACGGTTTATTTACTACAGGCGTGAGACAGGAAAGATCTGAGCGCACAATTTTCTTAAATTGCGACCGGATGAAAATTTTGTTTGTGGTCGTCGTCGTCGTTGGTAGGGTGAACAAATCCTTAGCAAAACATCATACATTCATACGCTTATGTCAATTAGTATCGATAGCGGATTCTATTCCTTTGCGTTTTGACGTTTATCTCGGCGCTCAGTTGCTGCACGATATATTGTCAAAAACATCCATACAAGGAAGGAAGAAAAATAAATTTGCTCCCTTCCCCCATGGTGCCTAAAAATAATATGACATAATTTAAAATAAATTTTACGTAGAAAATTAATTAGGCATTTATTTTTTTATTTTTTAGCTCAGTTTAGTAATAAATTTTACTAACAGTTCTTTTAATTATTTATGGTATGTTTATTCAATAAAAGTTAAGTAGTAACTACTATGCAGTCACTATTCCACGCGGACGAAGTCGCGGGCACAGCTAGTAATAAATATTTCTCTGTATTAAATCGTAAAACCGTTCTCGAGGGGTTTCCCTTGATACAATCTTATGCCTTTTGGTCATAGACAAATTATTATGTATTTCCTCTGCGCCATTTTATGATCTTCCGTCCGTATATCATAGGTTGGGATAAATAACCCTTGGTCATATATTAAAGTAATGTAGAAGGTACATTAAAAGGTTATTAGATAATATGTTTTATATACCTACAGGTAGGTTTATTTATACGCAACAAAGATTACAGTTTACGTATTATTATTTTATTACTGCAATAAGTAATGAATATAAGAACTAAGGACCACCTTCTTGATACAGTGGCTATCACAAATGCGACGAATCTAAGGGTCCTAATGTCTATCACTACATAGTAAAAAACAAAGTCGCTTTCTCTGTCCCTATATATGCTTAATTTTTTAAAACTACGCAACGGATTTTGATGCGGTTTTTTTAAATAGTTAGAGTGGTTCTCGAGGAAGGTTTTAGTATATAATTTATTAGGTTTTAGACAAAGCGGGTGAAGCAGCGGGCGGAAAGCTAGTTACCGATAAAGAACAATTTTCAATCTCAATAAACATGTTGATTGTTGATCTCTTTTACAAGCGAAACATCGTAAGGCTTTCAAAAACCACGTAAAACATAACCCAATTTGTGTAACACTGCAAAACTATTTCCAATACACACAGAGAAAATACAGCAGAAATAAAATTGACACGTAACAACGACCGAGACACCTAAAAATACGTAACGCGAGGGCCCCAATAACATATCCAACGTTTTCATTCCATCTTCACATTTCCTGCGATAGAATTTTCGCAAGGACACTTTCGTATTCAAGTGGAGCTGCCCGCCACCCCTCCCGCCCCCCGCCCTCCCGCCCGCCGCATGCCGGGTCGACGCACCTTGCACCCTCCCACCCCGTACACTGTTAACAGCGATGCTTTTCTTAAATTGCGCTGCTATTTCCCTACTAATGTGTGTTCCAAACAAATGTTTAGCTAATCTTTAATTGTGCACTGTTACAGTTACATTTATTCGTTTTTCTAACATGAAAATAAACATGAGAATCGAAAGGAATTTTTTCGCAGAAATTCAGTAACGCAAACAAAGTTTATGCTTTATGCTTATTTTATAATCTACGAAACCTCCCCTGGAGAAAATATGCTAATACAAAATTAAAAACTTCGCGAAGAGTTAGAGCTTTGTGATTTTAATTCGCAAAGTCGTTTTTAATTTAGCGTTTTTGATATTATGCTAAGTACTATCGTCTTTAAACAACTTTTTATCTAGCTAGTTCATGATCGCGTCTTTCTTTACCATTTAGTAAAGATATTCTTACCTAAGACAATTTTGTTGTTTTTTAAGCAGAAAACGTACGAAAGCATTTTATTAAACAGCGTTCACTATTACTATATAAGTTCAAAAATAACATAACAATATTTACAATAACACAAAATAAATATTTGAAATCAGACCACAACTCAAATGGAAAACTGATTTCAAGATTGCGATCATACGATTTCCTAAAAATTTCCGATTTCGTCGTTCGAAGACTTCAAATTCTAAACACGTCAGATATTCCGCTGCATTCATACCCAAAACCGAGCTTTGGCCTGGTAACTTCCCACTGTTATGTATTACAGTATGACGTTATAATATTATGTTTGCCGAAAATATGTGTCGATCTCAGTCCTATTCAGAAAACCGAGCTATTTCACTAAAGAATAACAACGTATGTAATGCTTATTTGTTCTAATGTTTTCCTTATTGTTAAAACGAATCAAACATGTAGTTGTGTTGTGTAAATAATAAAGGGTTGATGATAAAAAACCATTACCGTATTTACAGGATTACGTTCACGAACTTGGTTAATTGTGCAGGTTTTTTCCAAGAGATTAAAAGCATTCGCAAACTCGTATTTTAAGTTTACTTCAAACACAGATGCTGTATACTGCCTTGTTGTTCTATAAATAGTGTTGAGCACAAAATGAAATTGCAAAACCCATGAATATCTAAATGTATAACGATATGTAAATATTTCGTCAGTTTTATATATATTTTGAGAATAAGAGAATTTAACTAGTTCGTATAAAATACTTACTTTTTTTTTTATTTCTTTCTCTATTCGTAATCATACAGCATTACAGTAAGTAACCTTTCTCAATATAGTACCTATAAATACTTACAAAAATGATGGGCCAGTTACAACTATACAAAGGTCATAATTTATAAAACACCCATAAATTTTATTTTAAATTAGTACCTATAGCATAATGAAATTAATAATATCAAGACAAAGACATCTTTTGGTCCAGAGTCTTAAGAATAATAGCTCATTACAGGATGGAAATCGTAATTAAAATGTAATAATGATTACGCCTGAACTGTACTTTCATAAAAGAAACTTTGGAGAATTTCTAAATCGTTTATGACTTCTTTATGAGGGAACAAATTACTAAATGAGACTCATTAAAACTGAAATTGTAAAAATTAAATTTTAATTACAATTCAGGTTTAAATATCTTAAACCATTTCGAATTACAGATATAAGAAATCAATCAAAACAATCCAAATATGAACTAATGCAGTTCATCTAACTTTCAAAGGACTTGACAATGGTACATATCTTAATGTGGCAAACATTTCAATTGTAATAATAACTAGAATATTTCATCAAACGTTATATTATTAGAAGTGCAATAGAACGAGCCAAACCGTGCCGCCATTATAAATATCATATGTTGGCACCAAATTTCTTGTTGGAGTTGGAAAATCTACAAAAATGTCACTAGCCCTCCCGCCACCCATGCATACGCTTTATATTTGTGCATTGTTCATTGAATTTTTTGTGAGCTGTAAAGAGATAGACTCTTTGAACGAAGCCAATGGTACGTAAACATGAACGACCTATCGCCTAGTCACAGAAGAATTACGACGCACACCGAAAGGGAAACATTGTACAGGCATTATGTTAAGTGGCACGGAATGAGAAAGGCTCAATAAACTTACATAATATGGCAGCGGATTGTTCGCAATTCGATACATTTGTCCGAACTCGCTGTACTGCCATTTGAAATTATAATTGTATGATAATTTCAAAGAAAGGCTGGTGAATTTTTATTTTATACACTTCTGTCGTCGTTCTTCTTATTGCCGATTTAACTTTAGCCATAATTGTAATTTGATTTACATTTTAACAGTTCCCAACAACAACTAACAAAGCCGAACTACATCACAGATTATTATCTTTGGGGTTATTTAGCAAAGTGATATTGATGAACAGTTTGAAATTATCTTGTACTCAAATTATACTCAAGAATCTGGTATTACGACTTGATGTTCTTAAATTTAATTACAGTCATGGTTTTATAGTTTCATATATTAAAACGTGTCTTAAGGAAGCTATAACGTATTTTTACAAAAACACGCTGTTTTTCGGTACCATTTTAACTTAAAGCAATTACACGTGAGAACATAGTAATATCTTAATTTAAAGATAATATATTCAGCTCTACGTTCATCTTATAAAAATTGTACGACGTCATACAAAATTGTCGCTGAAATACGTTTTTTCCATCACAATAAACGCATAAAATGCAAAAAAATGGGGTCTAAAACGGTACCATTTTAGGAAAATTAAGAGCCTAATCTATCTTCTTAACTATATCTTATTGAGGGATATATAGTCCTTTATATATGGTGTAATTTTTATGAATCTAAATCAAAATTTTATTTCAATAATGAGCTAAATTAAAAATACTTGTCGATTTCTTCATACATTTTGTTCTCGCGGTTCGTCAGACCGCGCTCAGAAGCGCTCTTGGAAGGACGGGTGTATCGCTCCTCGTGCCAAAAATAAAAACGAAATAAAAAAGATTATTGTGCGTGCACTGTCTTTTTCGTGATTTGAAATATTTGATACTTTATAAGAGTTAAACTGTATAAGTTTCATATTCCAATTATTTGTAATTTAAAATTATGTTTTAAAAATTACCTTGCCTGAGATCCTCTTTTTTATGGGTTGTTGAATAGATTGGTGGGGTAAAACAATTCAAGATGGCGTCGACGAAAATTTGGCTTTTTTTCGTGATGGGTGTCATTTTCATAGTTTTTGGGGTAGCTATTACCGAATATGAGGTCAAAACTGAAATCCAAGATGGCGCCGACGAAAATTGTACATCTTTTCGTCATGGGTGTCATTTTCATGGTTTTTGGGGTAGCTATTAAC
>CAJQZM010029511.1:2022-17524 GCA_907164665.1 Colias nastes | reverse complement strand
ACACACCACTACATATGCAAAAATTTCTCCAAGCTAATTTACCTGTAAGTACCTACATAAAATAAGATGTCTTGATTAAAATTGTGTATAATCTAAATATGAATTACAATCCAAAAATGAATACCTAAACAATTCTCATTTAGTCTTTGAGCTTTCGTATTTGAATGTGGCATCTAGACCTTCGTTAATATTTAATCACAAGTAGGTATGTAAAACCAGGCTCGTTATTGTCGCGGAGATGGGTTTAGTATGAGGATTAATTAATATTTATCTGGAGGAAGATATATAAACAATATTTAATGTTTATTATATCTAGAGATATTGTTAATAATATAGTGTGAATAAACTGGGATAATTTATGAAAACTATTTTCAACGACCACTAGTGTAATGAATATATATAGCAAAATAAATTCTTCGAAATATATAATTAAATAGTAAGGATTCAGACTTCCTCATAAATTTAAGTCGTAATCTACCACGCTGGTTCGTTGATATTGTCATGTCGCCAAACTTTTTGGTTTCACGTCATGTCGGTTTCATCACGATGTTTTTTATAAGATTATTTATCTATTTCTATTATTTACTTATTGTATGTATTTAAATTAATTATTTATTGTATTTTCTATGAATTGAGTGTACAATTTATAACTGTGTGTATAATATGTAATCTAAGAAATACTGGATTTATTGATTTATCAGTCATCAGCCTCTCTCTTGGACGCTCACGAAATTACATCCTAAAAGGGAATGGGCAATACTTTGGTAACAGTGGATAAGTTACATGTCTTGTATTTCGATAAATTGATAAGATAGAAAATAAATAATAGCTGTCTTCCATTACTATAATATTTTCAATACTAACTCATATCTAGGTACAAACACGATATTAATTTAAAGTTCGATGAACGTATCTGCGTTTTAAATGCATTAATACGGAAAAAAAGAATCAGTCTAACCTCATTACCTACGTTAGAACATAAATTATAGTTAGAAAACTGAGAAGTTTCAAACTAGCTTCCCAGTGTCGGGCGATGCCCTTAATCCGGCCCTGTTCCAAAATCCGTCCTTAGCTGACGTGCCCTACCCATAAGCTACATCTTTTTAGAAGCTTGTCATTGAATGAGATACTATTCTTTCCTTTTTTATACATTATATAAAAATAAACTCGAAAATAAATGAAAACGATAAAAAACGTAATTACTCGTCGAATTGAAAATATTTTACTTATTTCCAGATTAACAAAAACGCAACCGAATGAAAAACTAATTGGAAACTGCAGAGAAAAAAGCGTCGAAAACAAATTATTTCACATATCTTTCCGTGGATAAAATGTTCAAAATACCTGCGAACAATTGTGCTTAAATAAAAACATTAAATGGCAAATTTATGAAATAATACTTTTGAAGCTCTTACGCACGCATTGGAAGCAATTTATAAAAAGTAACATAAGAGATTACCATTCCAAGCACAAAGAATTGGGGCTATAATATCACACATAAATAATGAAGCAAATTGTTATAAAGGCCCATCACAACTTCCACAATACTCGCAAGAGCACTTGCCACATACGCCACGCGACATCACGCCGAATAAAGAATAAAAAACATTCCCATCAGAGCAGTCAAATATAAAGCTCGCTATTCACTGTACATCTGTAACGTGTTGCGTCGCGAACGGTGGAAATAAACTAGCTGAATCATCATCATAATATTTATTTAATTTCGTAATAACCTGATTGCGTAGGCAAATCAGATACTTAGTGTTATTTTCATCATAGACTTTAATCCTTCTTAATTTAACACCAAGCTATATTCTTTCTGGGTTGAGCCCTTAAATCAAGACCAAAGAAATTTCATTATGGAAATAGGTTCGATCGTGGAGATTGACAACGGCTATATTTTTAATCAAAGACTTACGTCTTAAGCCAACCTTAGTATATATCAATACTGGTATTAAATTTGCTAATAAGTGAACAAATCGATAGGTGCCTTAAAGCGCGGTAGCAAGTCGAAAGAGCGAACTTTTCAATACACTTACGGAGGATACTTCGCAACATTTGACCTCGCACTCGACGCCAAATAATGCGATGTGTGGCAGAACAAGGCTTACCCCATTTCTCCCTTACTGCGAGGAAGTTTGCTCCTAGCTTTAAAGTTAATTAAGAGTCCTCTCTTCGTATTTAGCGCAATGTGTATCGCGGCAAGAAATGTTTTGGCAAATTAGCAATCTTTGTATTTACTTCGCATACATTTAATCAACTAACGAACAAGTTGAATACCCACAGGAAATCATTATATAAACATTTCCCATTTCAATTAATTAACCTTAATTACTACTCTGTAGTTTTTATGTAGTATAAACAATCTTTTTTGATGCCAATACATTTTTATTCGATCGATAATAGTGAATCTATGTGAGAATGAAGAAACGTATTCTGCATTTAGAAACTATAAAGATGAAACTTTCTTTTAAGCTATTGCATAGCTTCCATCGCGGGCCTTGAGCGCGGGGACAGAATCGAGAAATTCCGTAACGAAAAAACCTCACGCTCCCCACTCCGACGGGCTCGGAGGTGTGGCTTGAAGGCATGCTATGCAATAGCTTTACCGCGGCAGTCCCCGAGTGCCACACGTCTTTTTTTTTATATAGAAAAGTGTAATAATGGAATAAAAACATAGTATAAGTAAATGCGATCGCATTTACTTATACAAGTTTGACCATTGGCCTTTGGCGGATATCCGCCCACGGCGCTACGCCTCAAAACAAACGAAAGACAGGTGCGGAATAAAGCTTAACTTAAGTTTTGTACTTTTATCTTGGCTTATAAAAATATTTATGACCCGCTCTCGATCCTATTGTCCCTTCCTTTTTATTTGTACGAACCGAACAGTAAATTCAAAGAGGCTTTAGGCTTTTCCTAAATTACTAAAACGGAATTTTAAATGTTCTTAATTTCAATATCCATCGCAAAAAGATTTCTTAAAAGCCATGTTTTATAGGCTTATCATAACTTATTACTGAAATATGCTACCAATAATATCTAACCACAGATTATTCTACAATTTCAATTACTTACAGTCTGTGGTAATGATAGAAATTAATAACGATTATTGAACGAATACAACAAATATTGACCGGAAATGTTTCAAATAAAGTAACCAAAGCTCACTATTCTCCACGAAGCTACCACTGAATAACTGGCAAAATAAAGTTTAAAAATATAAAACTTCCGAATTCCAAACAATAAAGCTTTAGAATTGAAACTCTCGCGAATGTAGCGTGAATTTGGAATATCTTCGATGACAAATTCCGCCGCACAAATACGCCAAAAAGTAGGTAAATACAATACATTGTTCCGGAGCAAATATTACCTTAGAACGTTTCACGAAATATCAAATAAAATAGAGGAAAAGTTCAGTGTTCCAACGTCGCTTTTGTCTTTTAAAAGCGTTAATATCTTGGTACTTTTTGTTCAGGCACCTCATATATGGGAAATTATGTTAGCGGAGGACCGTTTTCCTTTTTCACGGAACCGATAAATGGGTGGAATTATTAATGCCGTGTATGCCGCTACCAGCTGCGAGCCTCATATTGATATTCTTAGAATTTCCCTAGAATGTGACTTATCTCGGCCCGTACTTCATCGCTATACATATATTTTAATAAAATATTGCAGCGCATACTTTACATTGCACTCGTAATTTTTAATAATATATGGTTGACTACATTATATTAGAAATATATGGAATGCATCGTATTATATTCTCCACTACCCGGAAAACAGTATGACCCGATGTATAAATCATTATTTACATCGGGTCATACTGGTTTCCGTGTATCAGACATGTAATTTACTTTAGGAATATTAAATGAAGAAAATGCCTTGAACTGCATAATGTACCTAATTAAAAAGCTTATCTTACTTTATCTCGCTTAATATATGAATTTTGAAATATAAAAATTATAAGTTTCCTTTAAATAAAAATAAACAGTAATAAATAACGAATCTCACGATTCAGACTACCTTTCTATACACCTACGCAAGGCGTCGTATGAATTACGACCGGTCATACACCGCCCTAATCTGTAATCTTCTACATAAATGATTTTTAATCTTCGCCTGATAGTAAACAGCTATGGGCTACAAAAACCCGAGCGCTAGATAGGGATTTATGCCGCAATAACCGGACTACGTTGGAGCGGCTCCAGACGCTGAATCTATTTGCCAACATAAAGAGAACTAGCCTGGAATCGACGATTGCTCCCTAAACTTTCATACAGTGGCTTCGGATCGAAAGCAATTTCAGCCCCTACTTAAATACGACTTAAGAATTACTCGATGTATTCCATCAGACAATTTTGAAATCGATGTTCATAGAAACTTATCATAAGTATAATATTATTCATTCCGAATTTCATACCATATATGGCAGGCCATAATATATAATAAATATAACAATTTTAAATTAATAAGGATATAATAACCAAGAAAGAATAGAAGTATTAATATTTAATATATAAAATAGAATTCAATGAGTCACTCGAAGGCATTGTGTAAAAACTCATAACGAACAAAATTTCAAGGCTCAATTCGAGAAAATTCTCATCATAAAAATCAAAGTAGGTCAGTCGTTTTAGTTTAAAGCGTATAAACTATATATTACACCTTCGTTCTAATTATATTTATAAATTGTAATATATTTTAGTAATTTTACATATTATGTTGCAGAATAATCAGTTATCATAATTCTTAGTTACATATTATAAACTTCAGTAAACACAGGGAAAATATTTTATACAATATTTAAAAATATTAACGTCTAAATTTAGATACTAAATTCCTTTATGAAAATTTTTCATAAAGGAAATGTTTCATATTTGAAATTAAATGAATTCTGACAATTAATAAAACATTTTACTTTTAATTTATGTTCATTACATAATATAACGACGACGAAAGCACCATCGCACCATTGTATTTTATACGCTGAATAAGGCTTTATGTTGTCATCAAATTCAACTTTCCAGAATACAATTTTCATTAATTGTAATCATACCTTGATAAAATTCCATCTCCATTATGCCTTGGTGTAATAATATATTTAACAACAATACGCTGAAATACATATTGAAATATCTTAATTATGTTTCTCCAATTTTTTTATGTGTATTATTTTTGACTCTATTTTTTTGACACACACATCATAATATGATCCATGTGTATTCCTGCTGCAAGATAGGGAGAAGGATTTCTTCTAACCAAGGTCTTAATCCATAACGCTTGGCGTTTGTTTTAATTTTTTAAATGTATTCAGTTCAATTGCTATAACAAACCATACATCATACAACTCTACTACCGTAAAGTTGCTTTCTAAAACCCTTATAATTTGTTTTCATAACACGAACAAATGCCGCTCGCCCGCTCTTATCTTCGTTAACAGCTTATATTTAAAAGGCCATAAATAGATGATTAAACACAGCATTAAAATGCAAAATAGTTGTTTCGATGGGGCAATGTTGAGTAAAGCGAGTAGGTATCGTCCATTACTCTGGTTTGCGACTGCAGGTAATGGGGACAACGATTAAGCTAACGACCCACTGTCTTGAAGCTTATTTTATTCAAATATTCATACCTAAACATTAAACTCTTGATAAATAACAGCTATCAAAATGCTTTCCGACCGAGTTGTTATCTTGCATTTGTGTTGTAAAATTTCTTAGTACGATGTTAATGTATTTATTTGAAATTAGAGGCTTTTAAATTTATCAATTGTATATTTTTTTATTCTGTTGTCCAGGCATATTGTCAAATTATTATACCTACGATTAATTAAATAATATTATAACTGAAGCGCATTTTAAATTCAAAAATATCATTTTTGAAAGTTAAAATATATTATTTTTTACTTGTTTGTTGAAATATAGACACTCAATCAGCATGTGTACACGTTTTATCCATTTGCCGTCACAAAATGGACTCATAGACCGAAATTGAAATTCATGATACAAAAACAAAATATTTCAACTTTATTTAACGTCATTTTTTAATTAAAAATAACCCAAACTTTGCGATATTGATTAATAAATTTTTCAATGCAGCTCTTAATGAAAGTTCTTTAATTGCAATACATAAAAATGAAACAAAACATATTACTGATATATTGAAATAATAACTCACAACTTTTTCATTAAAAAAATCAGATTCGCAGCGCAAACGAGATTAAAAGCCGGAACAAATCTGTTTGGAAAGTAAATAATTGAACAATTTCAAAATATCATTCTCGTAAAGTGGATGACATTCGCGTCGCTTACCTACCGCTGTAATTCAGTTTTAGTGTCACATTATCGTTAGCATAATAAGGGAACAGCTGGGCTTCACTCGCTCTGGGTATCTTTTACTATACAACATTGAAACACTTGTTTAAACACTCCTTCATTTAACTTTAACTACAAAAAAATAGCCTCACTCACTGATCATTCAACGAACAAATGTAACTTAAAAGCTTAATATTATCCTTTAGAGCTAACAGAATCTATCCTTCCAGTTCTTTTTTTTTATTTTTAGACCAAACTTTGGAACTTTCTTTTGTAAAGCATCAAGCATAACTAATGTGCAAAAAGGCGGTCAATTTATTCTTAGTATTCATACAAACAACTTCAAACAAAATAAACAGAAACGAGCGAGTCTAAAAACCTTTCAGAACCTGATTACACATGAAAAACCCAACACAAGAAAATACTAAAGGTCAAATAAATTAAAACGGAAAAATGTTGGCGCTATTCAAATTGAAAAACTTAAAAGAAAGTATTGAAGGTCGTACTTAATCAAATAAATTTTCTTCAGTATTTATAAATACAGTATAGTTAGTACCTTCAATATTTATTTTGAGTTTTGATTTAAATGCATTCAATTATTATTATTAAACACATTATACAGAGAAAATTACTTAATGCTGAACTGTATCATGTTGAACTAATCACTCCAAAGAAATATATCGAAGAAGAAAAATAAATTGTAAGGTATTCTTCTTTATATCCAAGGACTAGCTTTATTCAACAGGGGTGTCGGATTGGACACTAGTTACCAATTGGTAGAACCTTTACACGCTAGACCTGCTAGGTAACTTTTCCGCATAAAAATAATTTTATGGGCATACAAATTAGTCATTCAAATAAATGGTCACATCATTAAATTTCAAAAAAATATACATGTATTCAACTGTGTCATCAGAAAAAGTTAACTTTATAAAATGGCCGCTAATTTCCGTTAAATGGCCGTTAATAATTAAGTACAAGAACATCACAAGAACTAAAAAGAAAACACTGGCCGAAGCTTCATAATTACAAAAGATGCTTATCTTAACTGCAGTATTAAAGACTCTTCGGACTGAGATTGAGACGTTAAAAACTGGATAAACCGAGACCTAGTTACTGTTTTCATGGAATAAATTAAGAATCTACTTTAGTTGTTTCATAAGTCGTAGGTACCTTAAATATTTGATTTCACTGAATAGAAACAAGCTAAACAAATTCTGATATTTGCGTTGGCTTTATTTAAACTCAAGTATAATAAGTCTTTTTGTGCAAATTTTAATTTTATGTATTAAATATTCGAAGCAATTTTTATACGTAATAAATATTGCAAGTATACCTACTGCGCACGATTTATACTATGTTTAAAAAAAATAATAAATATTTTTTCCTATCTGATTACGTAAATAGCATAGACAGTCTGATTTCATTGCCTTTGAATGGTATTATTAAACCTACTACCCCAGTACCCACAGATATTCTTTGAATCCTACCCTTATTGAAAAAGAGATTTCGAATAAAGCCATATTTCGTGCCAAATAGCCGATTGAGTTTGCCACAGTCAATCATACGTCACTTGTCTAACCAATTTTGTTATTGGAAACATGCAGCTACGCCAAGCCGAAGTTTTCGAGCATTGAAATGCTATTTTGGCTCAATCAATACCCAGTTTATTGTGAGAGAGTTAGAGATTCCTACGACAATAGATTTAACAACATAAACAATACAATTTGTAGCAATATGTTACTTTTATTAAAAATTATATGCAGTATGCTAAATATTATTGTATAAGTCGTCAACAACGTGTCCTGACCCTTAAGATAGTTTTCATCCAAAATGCCGCGTAAATAATTCGCAATCATAAATCACAGTGATGGGGTAAATTAGGATCGAATGTGGTTGGAGCAAAAGTTAGATGATACACGAAAGGCGAGACCAAGAGAAATTCCCACTTTAAGGTATAATGGCTTACACCACTCTGCTTTACACCCTAATGACGTCTGCCCTTTTTAATGAAAATAAGTTTTGCACCCCGTCACTCTTTTTAAGGAGATTATTAAAACATCCACTCAATTAAACAATGAAATGTTA
Organism: Colias nastes; assembly: GCA_907164665.1. NCBI lineage: Eukaryota > Metazoa > Arthropoda > Insecta > Lepidoptera > Pieridae > Colias > Colias nastes. Next base: position 9,119 of record CAJQZM010029511.1, on the reverse strand, counting down.
CTTTGAAACTGTCGAGGTACTATTTCAAATTAAATAACTATATGGTTGTGCCGTTCAAATTAAGTAAATGTTTTACGTCTTACGTACGTCTCATCTTTCATTATAACTCCATTGAATTAATGTTTTTCACTCACAAATATTATGGCTATAAACAATTTGCATATATTTTTCCTTCATACACCAAAACCAATTAAAACTCAACTAGTATCGATGTCATATTTTGAACAATATTACATTTGAATATGTAAATCTATTCTTATCTATGAATATTCGCGAGCAATAACGACGCAAATCGATTTAATGTTAAACAATCAACCAAATATTTGCTAAGTGTATTGTGATAAATTTGGGCACAATTTGTATACCTCCCATAAATTTTCTAGTATCGTACCCAACTATCAAACTGAGTTATGTAGGTAATAAGAATGTATAGCTAACGCTTTTGTATGCTTTGTAGCTGACCTACGGAATAACTCATAGAAAAAAAACGTATATATGATATAACATTATTTTATGCTTTTCCGATGAAAGAAAAAATAATTAGGTTTCTTCGATCAAATATCATAAATAAAGTAATTAATGATTTTTAAACCAATTTTATTTACTGAATTATTTAATGTTGTACATACTAAGCATATACAAAAAAAATGTAGCAAAAATATTCTAATATTTTTCATCGCAATATTGATGCAATATCATCGGAGTATTTCTGGACGTTTATAATAAAATGCCAGTGATTTATAACTACTGTGGTCCTAAAAATTCACTCAGGCCACAATATGAAATCCTTCGAAAGAGAAAACCTACCCAGGGACTGGGTTTTCATACATATAAAAATGCAATAGCTTCGTATGACGGAACGGCCCAACTTTTCACAGCATAGATTTTTTCGTTCAATATAAAAGAACTTTTTAATTTATCATATCCTGTTAACTTTTCCACGCAATGTTTACAACAGCAGTTTGAATAACTATTTACATAAAGTATTTCATTTCCTAAGGGTATACCTCACCTATTGTAAGGTATTTAAAGATTGAAATGGAAGCATTATTATGTCTTGCAATAATTAAAAAAATGTCACTAACATTATATACGTGTTACGTGTATTAACGCCCTACGGTAACACGCTGAAAAAATGGGATTAAAATTTATTTCTTGGTGGCTTAAAGTAAAAAAAAAATAATATCACTTTTTTCTATGATATTCTACCGATGTAGGTAATACATAAGGCAAAATAAATAACAACTAAAACTTCAAAATACAGTTCAATTTCAAAATTAATTATAAATCATATCGCAAATACAGAAAAGACATAACAATACTAAAAGGTCAACTTTTCAATTTCCGTGTATTCCTTAGTGTCCTCGTACAGCCAATATTGATCTTTTCCCTCGGGCTGTCTGATTGATCGTGGAGGTTATATATTTTTGTTCGTGTCTTAATTTATTTTAGTAATTAGTTTTTTTTTATGTTAGAGCTGGCAATCGAGCTGGTAGTTAATCTGATGGTTTGCGCATTTGCAGAGGCATTGTTCCACAAATGCGTTGGCAGCTTTTAAGAGGTAAGGTTTCACGTTAGGCATGAAGTAATGGACTAAAAAGAGTGAGGAAAATGATACCCGGCCCCGGCTAGAAGTTATAATTAATAAAAAAAAATATTTTGTTTAGGCAATCAAATGAGATGCTATACCAGCCATTTTTTTTCAATATGAAATGGTCTTCAACTATCATCTCAGTATTTAAAATTGATTCATAAAATATTATATTTCTAATACTCTAATCTCGCAATGATACTACTCATACATTACAATCTATATTACATCTGTCGAGAAAATGAACTTTAGCCCAGATTCCAGGCATTTTAATGTTCTCCAGCTTGATAAAAGTAGTCGACGGGTGAATTTCATTAAAATCGCCTGCGTTAGTTCAGTTAGGGTGCAAAAACCGTGCAAGCGTAAGTTAAACGAATTTTAAATAACGTGGAAAACTTTTCCCGGGGTCGAATTTCCATTAGGTACGCCTGATGATAGTCAATTGAATTGCTGATTATGCGGAGTTCACTATACTTCATAAAGGGATTTTTACCCACTCGTGCAGCGCGGTATGGATATGAAGTTTTATTTGTACATTTTTGATGAATTAATTAGTTTATTATGATTTATTCGCCGCCTTTTAGACCAGGGCCGATAATTTTTGAAACAAAAAAAAATCACAGTAGGATGAAGCTCATTATCACACTGTTTGTATGCATTTTCTGAGTAAATTTACTATGGTAATGTATATTATATTTTACACCATCAGAAAGTAGATATTTCAACGAACAAAAAGCCCCCAAACTTTTTGCAAAAAACTCATATTTTGACGTCAGAATTTTCGATTGAAAATTAGGTTGTTTTTTTGGTTTTAAGTTGAAATAAAGCGAAAAAATAAATATTTTCAATCAAATAAATTAGGTACAGAGTATTTGGGACATAATAAGGTAAGTTTTCACCAAATTTCGTAGAAAAAAATATTTTTTTGAAAAACAACCAAAAACTTTAGGTTTTTTGAATTTATCACCTAAATTTTGAGGTTATGTGAAAAAATTGTGAATAAAAAAGTTGTAGAACTTTTTACTACCTACAACTTTGCCATTGAACTTTTTTCCATAGGACTTGTAGTTTTGTCGGAAATCAAGAGAAACCATTTTTTAGCCTTAGAAGCTCCCCCCTCCCACTTCCCGAACTCGGATTGTCTGTAATTTATTTTTCCTTTAATTTTTATCATATTCCCCTCCTTTTTTAACGGGTTTCATCCTACTGTGATTTTTTTTAGGTTTTTATCATTTTGGAAGGGATTGGCCCTGGTCTATTTGTACTTCCAGATGTGAGTAATAATGTCATTCCAATTAAAAGAAAGTTATGCAAACTGTTTCATATTTTTAATGTCAATGTTGATGTATGCAAAAGATTTTACTACTTACAGAAGCTTGATCTAATAAAATGGATGTTATGAAAAAGGACGACATCATGGAAAGAATAACCTAATTTCCATATTTGACGATGCGATGGACAGAAAATAAAACCAACAAAGTGCGAGTCGGACTTGCGCACTGAAGTATCCGTACAAACCTGTTAATTCTTATCATATACCTAGTAAACGCACCCTGTAGGTTTTGAACCCTTTAATAATATATAAAAATTTTATGTACCTATTTCATTTTAATTATCTTATTGAATTATCATTAGTTCGCTTAGAAGTTTTTATTACATTTGTTTAAATACTTAACTTTAATTTTAAATATGTTTTATAATTGAATAAAAAAATACTACTTATTATTATTTCCTGTATGTGTTAGAATCAAAATCAATTGGTTAACTAAAAATTAAAATTCCACCTAGATATAGATAGATAGAGAAATTCCCTATTCCCTATAGATAATATTTCTGTCTAATTACATACACGAAGTCATTAAACCACTCTGTTTAATATTATCTTGAAGAGCACACCGCCATTAATTAACTCATTGGGTTTTATAAACAAAATATCGATCACGGTTGTTATTTTTTAATTTCACTAAGAAAGCAGCGCGGCTTTACAAAAAAGAAAATATAAATTCGTTATACGGAACAATAACTAATGTACATTTTTCTGAAGAAAGGGTTTTTAGCCTAAAACGCCGGTTAAAATAGGGTTTCCTTTGTTGTGCCCAAATTACTTTTATATGCCAAAAAACGACTACAAACGCTGTTCACTAATAATGTGCCCATACAAAAACCGCTCATTATTTTCCGTTCGTACGTTTGTACCATTTGTTTATATAAAGCATTTGTTGCTGCAAAATTAACGAATGCTCCATCCGCGATGCGGATATTCATTATATTAGAAAAATATTCAAAACCGCGGTGAATTGCTCTTTGGATTTACAATGTTATCTTTAACCAATAGATTCCTACGATTTTTGTTAAATTTTTGTTTTTTAAAAAGTTTATAAAAGTTTAGTGTTGTAATTGAAATTACAATAATAACACTGTGACTGCGTCAATACCTATTGGTCCATTGAAAAGTTACATTTGGGGTTGCATTTTTTAGAGGACGCAATTTTATTTTTTTGATGTGTATGGGGGGTCAGTGTGAAGCTATCACCAAGTTTGTGGGGTCGCCACCCTTGTCCCACGGCCGCCATCTTGAAAATAGCGGTTGAAATGGTTTTTACTATATATCTCTTAAACTATTTATCTGATAATAAAACAATGTTAACATTATTCGTTGCAAATTAAATTCTCTACAACTTAGGTTCAGTAACTTTTTGTCGTAGAACTATAAATAAAAAAGTTATAAGCGAAAATGTTCAGAAATTAGAGATGTTTATATCTATTCTATACATATAATAAAATCGTAGGAAAGTCAAAACTGTACATTGAATATTTTTTTAAAAGAATACATAATCCATGATCTATAATCGATATAGAAGCCAAAAATATAGTTTTTAGAATTTTTGTCTGTTTGTCTGTTTGCCTGTTTGTCTGTTTGTCTGTATGTTTGACCGGGCTAATCTCGAAAAGTACTGCATAGATTGACTTGAAATTTTGCATGAATATTACTAACAGGTCGGGTCAGGCTATAGGCTACATATTATCAAGCTATCACCTACGGGGGAGGAGCTGTGAACCTTTATTTTTCTTACGTATTCTCTATACTACGACAATTACGTACAAACTAAAGACTCATGTTGTTTTTGAGTAAGCCATGCTATTATCTATCTTTACACTATAAAAACTACGTCATTTATGTAATTTTGGCAGAGAAACAGTTAAATGAATATTAGCAGTATAAAGACAAATTTGAAACAGCGCCATCTATGAAGTGTTACAAAAATCAAACACACGTTAACTATTGGAAATTAATAATCAAATGACGCATATATAAATGTTGTTTGACAATATCTAGATTGACACTATAAAAATTATGCCATTTAAGTAACTTGGGAAGAGAAACATAGTTTATTGAATGTAAGTTGTATAATGTTAATTTTGTAACAGCGCCATCTATGAGATTTCGTAAAAATCAAATCAATTTACATGTTAACACTACTGAATACACTGTTGAAAATTAATAATTTAAATATAATCAAGTTATTTATTTAACTCTTTAACCCATATCTTCCCTTCCCTATAAGGTATATTTCGTGTAAATAATAAATATACTACATTTTTTTAAAGAGAGGGTAGATGTTTATTATTTTAAGTAAAACTAGACACCATTATCTACAGTTAATCTAATATTGATTGTGTTCATTAGTTACAATTTTAAAAATCTTCATGTTTTATAAATTTACTAGCTTACCGCCCGCGGCTACGTCCGCTTTGTCTAAAACCTAATAAATTATATACTAAAACCTTCCTCTTGAATCAGTCTATCTATTAAAAAAACCGCATCAAAATCCGTTGCGTAGTTTTAAAGATTTAAGCATACAAAGGGACATAGGGACAGAGAAAGCGACTTTTTTATATGTACTATGTAGTGATATTTATAAAGCAATTGAATGCCATAAAACCAAAATTATCAAATGCAATCTTCGTGTTTTGTGAATTTTCACCATCATGCGTTCCCACAAAAGGTAAGTTGTTACTTATAGGTATTTATTTTTTATAATGATAGCAATTCATGTTTTTTGTTGGTATATTATAATATTACACTTTTAGAATGAAATAATAAAATGATGAATTCTTTTATATATGACTTTTACAAGATTTTGAGGTGCATTGGAAACAGTAGTTTTTGATAAAATTTTATTTGTAAGTAGCTTTTTTATAGATTTACAGTTAACTTCTGATTTTTTTATTTACAGATTCAATGCTCATTATATTAAGTATATCGCCTTTGGAAGACGATTTCTGCTGACAATTTTACAACACCACTTGAAAATTGATGATTTGATGATAAAGATAGTGGTAGCTAGGATTAAGTGGAAATTAGTAATCATCCGCTTCGTCAATTTTTGACTGAAGTTAATGTCCAACGTCCAATGGTTTAATCATTGGAAGTATCTCGGGAAATTTTGGAGGATATTTTTCAGGAAGGAGAGGAGGGGCAGCCAACCACATATCAAACTACTACGTTTTAGTATATATTGCCAAATGAAACGTAAATTTTGCACTCACAACTGTACAAGTAATGTTTTTATTTTGACTTTGCGGTTATCTCATTATAAAAAAGACGTGTGGCACTCGGGGACTGCCGCAGTAAAGCTATTGCATAGCATGCCTTCAAGCCACACATCCGAGCCAGTCGGAGTGGGGAGCGTGAGGTTTTTTCGTTACGGAATTTCTCGATTCGGTCCCCACGCTCAAGGCCCGCGATAGAAGCTATGCAATATAATATATCGTTAATAATATTTATCGTTATGGCTATCGAGGTACCGACCGTACTGGGATGAGAGTACATGATATACCTACTCATCATCCAGGATTGCTTAGAGCATTTTCACACTGAAAAAGATGTTTTCTTTGAATCGTAGTTGCTTCATTTATTTATTTTTAATCATTTTACATAATATGTTTTATATTTGCCCATTTTCATTATATTTTATAAATAAAATGGAACCAACATAACTTTGTTGTGTATCATTTCTCTATTAATAACCCGTAGGCATTTTTTCCGAGCGCCCCATTTAAGGTGCGGTCCTGAAATTATAAAAAGTTAATGTATAATTTTGCCTAATATAAGCTATTTTTAGATAAAAATAACTTATTTATTAAAATTTAGTAGATAAAAGAAATTATGTTACGATTTTATGAGAAAACACAGTATATTTATTAGGCGGCGGTGATCTCTTCCAGGCAAAAGATATTCATCAGCTCAATAAAATTGAATAGTATGTTGTTAGTTATTCTTTAAATTCACAGATTGTAATGAGCATTTCCGCATGCAAGTTGTATCGTAGTTTAGATATATCATAGTTTTGACACATTAAAGTTCCAACAAAACCCTCAAATTTTTGAGCAGAGTTGAGCAAGATAATTTGAAAAATGTGCTGTGTTAAGTATTATAGAAAAGGTTAGTTCGTTGGTAATTATTATTTACATGTTGTTAGTAAAAATAAACTTTGACTAACAG
>CAJQZM010029507.1:0-14969 GCA_907164665.1 Colias nastes | reverse complement strand
TCGTGGTATCAAAGTTAGATCCCACCACTGAACGCGAGTGGGAACAATTTAAGAACACCTTTTATAAAATACATAAGGACAAAACTATTAAGCTACATGATTTATTGGAATTTATTAAAGAAAAAGCCGATTTATTAACTACACTTTCCGTAAATCACAGTAAACCTAGTATTTCAAATAATTCAAATAAATTTTCTACTTACCAAAATAAAAATTCATCATCCAAAATTCATTGCAACATAGTTTCGGATAACAAACACTCATCTAAATCACAATCCAATAAGTCGCGCAGCCATTACAAGTCATGTTTGCTATGTAACGAAAAGCATCAGCTATATTCATGCCAGAAGTTTCTCGACTTATCCCCGCAACATAGGTTTAATTTCATAAAGGATAAAAACTTATGCATTAATTGTATGCGTCCAGGTCATTCGGTTGGTACTTGTCTTTTTGGTCCGTGTAGAAAGTGTGAACAAAAGCACAATAGTTTACTTTGTGATGCAATTAAATTATCACCAATTAAGCAAAATACAGTGACGTTAACTACGTACGAGCACCCCTCGCTTACTAATACGCATCCCGTTACATCAGATAACGCACACATGCAACTTCAATGTATTAATCACGCACAAACCGTTATGCATACAAAGGATGACAATTCTTCGCAACAGATTGTCATATTGTCTACGGCGATAGTTGAAGTATATAATGAATCGGGTGAGTATTATTGCGCACGCGCAGTTTTAGATAGCGGAAGCGAACGATCTTTTATTACGCAATCTTTAGCTAATAAATTAAATTTACGAATATTACAGTCCACTCAACATATTCACGGTGTAGGTAATTCTATTACGCAATGTTCGCAATCTTGTAACATTGAAATTAAATCGCGCGACGGGAGCTTCACTGCCCGTTTTCAATGTTTGATTTTGCCCCAAATCACATCAAAATTGCCTACAACTACATTTAATTTCAATCAATTTAATATTCCTCACAATTTATTGTTAGCTGATCCCAGTTTTTACGAAAGTCAACCTATTGATTTACTGATCGGTGCTGATTTATTTTGGGAATTAATAATCGAAGGAAAAATGCGCCTTAAAAGTGGTCCTTTCCTTCAAAACACTAAATTAGGTTGGATAGTGTCAGGTGCAATTAAATCTTTTCCGTATTCTAATAATAAAAATTTAACACATATTAATTGTAATTATTCGACATTATCCACGGAAGATGATTCACTCGATAAGTTAGTTAGGAATTTCTGGGAATTAGAAGAACTATCCGCGCCTAGCAATAAATTACAGCAATTATCGAGCGAAGATACTGCTTGTGAGGAACATTTTATTCGCACAACACGTCGACTTTCCGATGGTCGTTTCTGTGTTTCAATTCCGTTGAAACAATCACCTGAGTTATTAGGTAATACACGCGCACAAGCTGAACGTCGTTTTTACGCGTTAGAGAAACGTCTTCAGCAAAATACTAATTATAAAAAGATGTATTCTGATTTTATACAGGAATATATTAATTTAGGTCATATGAGTCTCGTCAATACGTATGGGAATCCGCACTATTTCCTACCGCATCATGGTGTGTTTAGGGAGCACGCCACCACAACTAAATTACGCGTAGTTTTTGATGCGAGTATGAAGTCTAGTTCCGGCGTATCATTAAACGACATACAAATGATTGGACCTGCTATTCAAGGTGACTTAATTTCTATTTTATTACGTTTTCGCGAGAATAGGTATGTTGCATGCGCTGACATTGAAAAATTTTACAGGCAATTGAATATTGCTGAAGATCAGCGTGACCTGCAGCTGATCTTGTGGCGGGATGATCCCTCAGAGCCGCTGAGGGTGTACCGACTCAACACCGTGACGTACGGAACGGCATCCGCACCGTATCTAAGTTGTAGATGTTTAAAGGAATTAGCCAAACACTCGAATATTCCGTATGTAGCCGATACTATTAATAATTGTTTTTACGTTGACGATCTCATAGTTTCATCGAATTCTATATCCGAATTAGAAAATATTTGTAAAGAAACTAGTAGTCTTTTAGATTCAGCATGTATTAAATTACGAAAATGGATTTTTAGTCATAATTTAAATTTAATAACGCCTAGCGTTAATGAATCGCAAACGCACGATCTATGTTTAGTTAATAAAACTTGTAACAATAAAACTTTAGGTATCGGATGGAATAGTCTCGATGATTACATTTATTATTTCACGCAAATTATACAAAAGAGTGAAGTAGTGACAAAACGTATTATTTTATCGTGTGCTTCACAAATATACGATCCGCTAGGATTATTAAGTCCGTTTATTACTATCGCAAAGCATTTATTACAAAGATGTTGGTTGTTAAAATTGACGTGGGATGAATCGGTTCCCAACGAAATTTCACAAATATGGGATAAATTTATAAATGGATTATCTTTTCTTAGTAGTTTACGAATACCGCGTCACGTTATGTGCATTGATCCAGTGCGAACCGAACTACATATATTTACCGATGCTTCACAGGTCGCGTACGGAGCTTGCGCATACGCTCGTACGATCAATGCAACAGCTGATGTCACAGTGCGCTTGATATGTTCGAAGGGTAAGATCGCGCCGACTAAATCTACAACTATACCTAGATTAGAGTTGTGTGGTGCGTTGTTAGGTGCACGATTATGTAATAAGCTTATTGGATCACTGCGTTCAAACTTTGATAAAATTGTATTTTGGACAGATTCAACTATCGTTTTAGGTTGGTTAGGTATGCCTATTAATTTATTAAAACCTTATGTTCAAAATAGGACGGCAGAGATTCACGAGCTGACCAAGGAACATCCATGGCGTCACGTCGCAGGCAAGGATAATCCAGCCGATTTAGTCTCACGCGGGCAAGGTCTAGAAGCGCTTAGCTCCTCATCTTTATGGTGGGAGGGTCCGTTATTTTTACATAATATACATTTTGAGTTGCCCGATTTAAAACATTCCAAATTAATTAATACAGATTTACCGGAAATTAAATCTACAAATATTTGTTGTCACATAAGTAATAATTTAAACGATAATTCAATTATTTTTTCTCGATTTTCACAATATAATAGACTTAAACGCGCAGCTGCTTATGTATTACGTTTTATTAATAACGCGCGAAATAAAACTAATAAGTGGACAGGTCTATTATCAGTTGAGGAATTAAATCGTGCTGAATTAACGTTAGCAAAGTTGAGTCAACAGGAATCGTTTCCTGATATTTATTATGCGCTTAAAAATAATAAAAATATAACGAATATATCAGGCTATAATCAAATTTCTAAATTAAATGTATTCTTTGACGCAAATAATAATTTAATTCGTGTAGGTGGGCGTATTCAAAATTCGCCAAATTTTAGTTTTAATAAAAAATTTCCTATTTTAATCGCAGCTAATCATCATTTTTCACTTTTGCTTTTTCGGTTCGAGCATGAACGTTTACTCCACGCCGGGCCACAGCTTTTACTGTTTACGCTCAGAGAGATGTGGTGGCCGGTCGGCGGCAGAAACCTCGCTAGGAAGGTGGTACATTCATGCATGCGCTGCGCACGACTGCAACCGACTACAGTCGCGCCTATTATGGGGAATCTACTGCAGGAGCGTCTGGACCCAGGTTATCCGTTTATACGTTGTGGTGTCGACTACGCTGGCCCAGTGTTCACGTTGAATCGTAAAGGCAGAGGTGCTAAGTTACAAAAATCGTACATATGCTTATTTATATGTTTTGTTACACGCGCGGTTCACTTGGAACTTGTTGGCGATCTATCGTCGGAATCATATCTCTTAGCTCTGAAACGTTTTATATCGCGGCGAGGTAAACCCGTGACTATCTTTTCTGACAATGGGAAGAATTTTGTCGGTCTCATGAATGAGTTTAAAAAATTTTTAGCTACCTGTTCTGATGAAATTAAAGCATATGCAACTTCGCAAAATATTAATTTTAAAATGATACCTTTTTACGCTAGTCATTTCGGGGGATTGTGGGAAGCTGGAGTAAAAAGCTGCAAGCACCATCTCAAACGTGTAGTAGGTAACGCACATTTAACGTTCGAGGAGTTTAGCACAGTATTGACCCAGGTTGAAGCTGTCCTGAACTCCCGTCCTTTGACCCATCTTTCCACAGATCCCAATGATTTCCTTCCACTTAGCCCTGCACATTTCCTGGTTGGTCGTCCGCTGACTGCACCTGTAACGGCTGAGCATCTAGACGACGTGCCTGAGCTTCGTCTCCCGAGGTTCCAGAGGGTGGAACAAATACGCCAGCACTTTTGGAATCGTTGGTCCAAAGAGTATGTCTCCGAGATGCAAACGCGAACCAGATGGCACCAGCACAAGGGGGATCTCAAGGAGAACACGCTCGTTCTCATTAAGGACGACCGATTGCCGCCGTTGAAGTGGAGCTTGGGGCGCATCGACGCGACATATCCGGGGAAGGATGGAGTAGCACGAGTGGCCGACATTCGTACTGCAGACGGCATCGTGCGTCGGGCGTTCACTAAAATTTGTCCGCTTCCTTCACCAGATAGCTGATTCTTCGCTTCGTGGTCGACAGTTCGTTGGAACCAGCACGTTCCAAGGCCGGGAGCATGTTGCCGCAACAAAATCGTGCGGAACGGAGCGTTGCTACTACGTCATCGCGGCGTCACGTCGCCGCGCCGTGCGATTGGCCGCGGATGACCCCACTGTCCTCTACTACCACTTCGATTTGCCACGCAGCCGTCGAGCAGTTAACTCCTTCGCTAAAATTAATTGTACCAAACGCACTCTTGTAATTTTGAGTAATAAATTTTAAACGCGCAAATTTATTTTCGACTTTCTTGCCACCCTAAATCCATTGAAACATAAACAGTAGCATAACACTCAGCGGAATTCTCATAGTTTCAAAAAGCGATGGATCCTATAAATTATTTATTATAAGACACAAACTTTTCAATTTATATTTACAGAGATAACGCACTGTATTTAAATCCTGTTTTAAATCCTTTAATGCCTGAAACGCGTAAAATGAAATACTCGTGTGTAAATGTAACAATATTTATTCATTAAGTACATTTACTTAGTTCAAGGTTTGTACAATTAAATCTCATATTTCAATAAAATAGCACAAACACTGTTTCACAATGGCATTGATGTGGTCAAATGAAATATTCACCTTAATCGATCACTGGCCCAGAAGACGAAATGTATCATTGTTAGTCTTGGCGATGTTTTTCTCACGTACAGCCTTTCACTTAGTTAACTATTACTAAATCTACTGACAAAACTTATTTTGTAATGATTATTAATACACGCTATTTACGATCGTATTCTTCTTTAGATAAAGGTGGATGTTCCCTACCTGTAGAGTTGTGTCCATAGACATTCGAGTTATTGTTGTTGTCCATGCGTGGAAGTAATTTGTCCGAATGTAGATTAGAGGTCATCATACTGTACTGTCAAGCTATTTTGAGTGTTAAAACAAGATTGGTACTTTCGCTATATATTAGTTAAGGTATATTAAATGTAGCTGTTTCTGTAATTTTTCAATCGAGAAAGTTTTCTTTGGTTGATTATTTTAGATTACCATATCACGTTTATCGAGGAAGTCGTTATTTTAATGTTGGAATATATTTCTAGATGTGTTAATTGTGTGATTTGATAGATGCTCTAAAAATGTTTCATTAAATTCCAATGAATAAATTCGCGTAAAAAATAAAAATGAGAAAATTATAATTAGCATTCAGAAAATTCTAATTAATTAATCGATGAGTGGCCAAGAATTAAGATCAAAATGTTAATTACGCCTCACACTTGGGCATTATTCCTACTTAATTAAAGAAAAAAAGACTGAAGAACGACGCATCTACACACATCATTAAATATAGATAGAATCGAACTTAATCTTATACAGAAGACAGCTTCAGTATCAACCCAATTACTGAATCTTAAAATAATCAATTTGATTAACATCAACGCATTTAAAGTGAATCAGGTAAAGCAAATAAGTCAAGATTTGGAGAGGCGGTAATGTACCTGGCGTATAGACGTTAACAAATGATTGTTTTTTCCACTGCGCCCGCGCACCGGATACACAGCGGTTCCTGTGAGAATGTCGATCCCGATTTTTTTACCCTCCAAAAAGCGGATGTCCTTCGTTCGACCGGTTATGAAAGGTGTCGAACATATGTCTGCTTTATTATACCGATTACAATTTGACTGCAGATTAGTGAGTTGTTGATTGTACTCGATCTATAGCTTTTGTATGCGTTGTTTTGAAATCTACGTATTCTAATATTATAAATGCGAAAGTTTGAAGATGTATGTATGTTTGTTGCTGTTTCACGAGAAAACTGAAAGTATCAGAATAACACATGACCTATAGAAATACTTGATTGTGCCTGCGGCTTCGTGCGCGGGTGAAACCGCGCGACACAGCTAGTAGTGTACCAAATATAATGCATAATTATCTCTGTTATTCTTTCTGCTCAATATTTAGATCACAATTGACAATCATAATATGTAGAGGAAATCCTTGCAAAAGTAATAAGAACAAAAAAAATGACGACGTGACAAGTCTGTCTGTCACAGCTCTACAAAATCTGCTTTTGCGTGGGAAAATCTTCTTATATATAAAATTCTCGTGTCACAATGTTAGTCTGCATACTCCTCCGAAACGGCTTGACCGATTCTCATGAAATTTTCTGTGCATATCGGGTAAGTCTGAGAATCGGTCAACATCTATTTTTCATATGTACCACGGGCGAAGCCGGGGCGGGCCGCTAGTATTATATAAGTTATTCGTTCGGAAGATATACGGTCTACGAGTGTCATCGCATGCATTCAAAACAAAAGAAAAAGATACATAATCTAGTTCTAAAGATAAGCTTTAAAACTTAGGGCCGATTTTTCAATCCTTGGTTAAAACTTATCCGTCCATTAAAGGATTACACGAAAATATTAAAATGTCACCTGTAAACTGTCAAATACGGGCATTGAGAATACATTTTTTAAATGGTAGTTTAATACGTTATTCGACGAATAAGTTTTAACCAAGGATTGAAAAATCAGCCCTTAAAAGAATTAAGTATCGAGAATAATAAATCCTTTTCCTTGTTGTTACCTAATTATTTTACTCCATTTATTTATTTGACAAATACAATTCAATAAAGTCACAATATATTTCCTGCGATGCAATTTTAGCTTGATAATTTGTTTAGCACCTGCCTCTGTTATTATAATCACCTGCCGACGATTCACTAAGACAAGAGGCCTTTGATATCGTTTTTTGTATGTGTCCTTTTCGGTCTATTTATAGTTAAGTATCTGTTAAGTATGTGAATTCCTTCGCTTTTAAAGCGTTAACATGGATATATTTGTGAGAACAATAATACTATATTATTGTTAGCAATTATCACTATAAACACGAATCTATTTAACAAACTTATGTGAAACAATTGTACTCTAAACTTTACGACAAATAACATTATGTTTTTGTATTCATGTGTGTAAAAATAATAACTTTTATATTGTATGATTAAAAGTAAAAGTAGCTTATTATAATTAAAATAATAAAACATATCTAGTTAGTTCAATAGCTGTAGAAGTGGCAAGTAATGATTTCTGTATAATATTATACAAGGTATTTCATAAAAAATGAGAGAAATGGCATTATGTAAGCTATACTAATATTATAAAGCTGGGGAGTTTGTTTGTTTGTTTGTTTGAACGCGCTAATCTCAGGAACTATTGGTTCGATTTGAAAAATTATTTCGGTGTTAAATAGCCCATTCATCGAGGAAGGCTATAGGCTATATATCATCACGCTAATACCAATAGGAGCGGAGCCACGCGGGTGAAATGCGGAGCGCAGCTAGTATAGAAAATTGTATACATTAAGTAGTAAATAACTCCATAGTGCAAACATCCTAGCAAAATATAGTCCAACCCATTTAATAATTGGCCATTTGATAGCTTTATTAAATTTATTGGCGTGCCATGTTATTTACGTTATAACCATTGTTAATAATTTATTTAGTGGATCAATCGATCGGTTAAAAACAGTCATGATAAAAGGTGTTCAGGGCACGTGCGCACTGCAGATGGTATAACGACTGTCGAGTCGAGTGGCTTCATCGATTACGACCTATATATGAATGCCCGATATTTGACCATGTTTACGGTTTAATTAGTGCGAGATATAACGCTTTGTTTTGCTATCGTGAAATGCATTTGAAGACTAGGTATTTTTTTTAAATACCTACCTAACTTTTATTAAGTTTTGATTCCCAATTTTTGGCAGCTAATTGAATAAAACGTCCTCATTGGCTTGATGAATGTATACAATAATTATTTATATTTAACAATCTTTTTTTTACAGTTTACCCTGGCTAAAAGTAAATACTAAGTCCCTCCGTAATAATTAAACTTTTAATCTCTACAAGTGAGTCTCTATCTACCAGAGAATGGATTTTTAGCTTATATTAATGTTAAGTAATAAATAATCTAATCTTTCCTACTTATAATATAAGTACCTATAATATAGATGTTAATTTATCGATCAAAACGGCTGAAGCCTGCTACTAATAAATATTTAAACAACCCATACCCATCGAAGACAAACACCTCTTGCTATATAACCTCGTCTGTAATTACACGCAAAATTACAATATTAACGCACGAATTTGGTTTTGTTGACAAGAGGTCTATGACAGCGATACGTGACACAAGTCTGGTAATAATCTTTATCCATCTGCCAAGCAATATTGAACCTTATTGCAATCAGTGCAAGTGTTCACTTCGATCAAATTCGATTGTAAGCGACAGATTACGAGAGTACACCCTTCGTTGTACCTGTGTGTGATTTGAATCTATTGTTAACAAAATATTATCCAACTTGCCTTTAAAATATAATAGTTGTACTTAAATTTTCATATATGTGTTGTTTATTAACCTAAATACCTTCTTCAATGCTAAGAAAAATGATTACGCGTAAACAGTGAAGGTTGACCTTCCTATTACATCAGTGACCTTGAAACTTTTTATTTCTACTTTATAATATTTATGAAACCCGCCATTTGTTTCTCCCTCAGATTTTTCAAACTTCAAACTTTCAACAAAACTTCTTTGTATATTGCGTAATACGATTGAAAAAAAATATTCTGGAATCATTATACGTTGGTATTTATTATTGTTATTAATTCAGTGTTATGATGAATTTGTAACACCTAATATGGAAGAAAAACCACTATTATTATCTTGTTTTACTTTATATACTACCTATGTCAGTTTTTCAGCTATGTTCAATACTTGGCGTATTTTAGCTTCTTTTACTTTTTTATCAATAGTTATAAATAATCCAAAAACTAATCTAAATTGCCATATCCACTAAATCAATAAAATAATAAATATATCTTAATTTTGGACTATAACCGTTAAAAAAGTCGATACTTTTCCACCAATACGTACCAACTATGAAAGCATCGGACGAACACATTCTACCCTCATTTACATGGAAATGAGATTCGAGAACATTCTCCAAGGCGCAGCCCTCCGTCTTCCGACGCCTCCTTTGCTTAATTACAGTGACGACATACTCTAGCAATATATACTTTTATTAACGTTCTAAAAAGTCGGGTATTTGGCATATTGAATGGTTAATAAATCATAAAATTAGGATTATTTGATTTTTTAGTTTAAAACAAAATATGTGATAGAGATTTATTCTTCGAAACAATTTGTGTTGCGTTATTTTTATTTTTGTTTTTTTTCTAGACAAACTTATGATAGTTTAGCAGCTATCTACATTTACACGATAATATAATATATTTTTTTGTTACATAATATATATATATATATAATATATATATATATATATATTGTTATTAATATACCCTACATCGCTTTTACTAGATTCGCGATTGCGTATGTACTGCACACTGGTTGAGCTTTCTAGCAACTGAAACTGAAAAGAGAAGTATGGTATTAGGTTTAAATTATTAATTTAAGTTGAATCGAATAAGGTAACTAGTTGGTTATATTATGAGTAAAATTTTTTTGCTCTACCATTCAAGCACTCAATCTGAAACTGTTCCGAAGTGATGTATTGATGAATTTGATATTTAGTTTTTTTTTAACATTTAAATGCTTTATAAATATAACTTGCGATAATATGATTTTTTATTTTAGGATTTTAAATTGTCTTGATTACTACAATAATTCTAACAGATTACAAGTAAATTCAAAATTATTTGTAATTTAGTATAAACTAACCTGTGACCGCCTCCTTGGTACAGTGGTTGACGCGTGAGCGTATAGCACCGAGGGGTCCTGGGTTCGATTCCCGGTGGAAACGAAGAAAAAAAAATGTTTCGGTCTGGTAGGACACAGAAGGCTGATCACCTACTTGTCCCTAAAGAAAATCGATCAGTGAAACAGATGTATAATGCCCCTTACCCCACTAGGGGACATGGGACTTCACTTTATAAACTAACCATCATGATTTCAAGTAAATTTTTTGTAACCGGATACACCTACGTTTCAATTAATAAAGGTAAATGAACAATCGAAGCGAACCTAATTAAAGTGACTTGACCTTCATAACCTGTGTTTATATCCATTTAGCTAATATGCCACTAAAACGAAGTATTTTAATCACAAAGCATACCTACCATTCGAGTCTTGTTTGTGACACACTTCAGTTATTGATATGGAGATTTTATATTCTGAAACCATTTTGAAGCTTTTAGGTAATTAACGACTAGGTTTATGTTTTGCGGTATTATGAAGCTTGTTTCGAAATTGAAATTGTAACGAGTTTCAGAAATATGAGGACGAAATAGAGAATTAAATAATATAGGATTCTCGATATTCTTTCGGGTGGGTGTATATTTGTACACCCACATTTTGCTAATTGTCTTTTAGATTTTTGTAGGTGGGGATGGCGTTAAACAGAGAAAAGACAATTAATCTTCCACCTTCACCCACTCAATCTTCTATATTATGAATAAAAGTCAATTGCTATTCGTTTTTTCGCTGACACTCGAGAATGGAGCAATCGGGTCAATTTTGATCATGAAAACATTTGTGAATTTTAAGGGAAGGTTTCTATGTCGTAACTTGTAAAACATAAATAATAAGTGAGGAAAATATTTTTCATAAATACACGTAAATGCTTCGATGCTTAATGGGCCATTTATTAAATAATAGACTTTTGAATTAAAGGCACTAGGTACATGCTGTCGAGACTCCATTGTACTGTGTTATAGCAATAATTATATGACAGCTGATTATTATATTTATTTTCAGTCCGTCACCTGATGATAACCGTTCAATAATTATATGCAGATGTAGTATTAAAAATCAAGTCACGTGTTGTCTTATAGGGTATTGTGCAGATGCGTTTTCCATCTGTGCTAATAATCGATTTCTTAAAGTAGCTGTTACACTTACTGCCTACCAGATCAAGGCTATTTTTTTTCTTAGGCTACAGTCTACGGCGCCTGGATAAAAAGCTGAGATTATTAATATTAGAAACGTATCAACTATCACGACGTAGTGCAGTGAAAAGCTCAAATATACTACATATGGAAAGAAAATAATGGAAGACAAGAAACTGTAGTTAGAATGTCGACAGTCTTCAGGCTCGCATGTTGCAGTAAGCACAACATTAGAACTGAGAACAGTTTCGTAAAATTACTTAAATTAAAAGCCTTTGTTTTATTAATATTATATGATTATATGTATTGATATTTGGTGTGAAGGCTGTATACGGTGGTATGGTATATGTAGGTAGTAATAAACCTGGCGAACATGTTCAGTTGTTGAGTTGATAGTATTATATCGTAAAATAGTACCAATAAACCACCGCTTTAACGATGAAGAGCTCTCTGATGCACGCGTGACCCAATTCAGCTCGTGACCATTACTCATAATCAATCAATAATTAGTGTACGTTATGTATATAAAATGCCATAGTAGAGATGTATTTAAAAAAAGGGAAAATTTCAGTCGAGTAACTTCCCATACGAGGGGTAGGCTAAATGGAAAATAGAAACGATTTTTAATTACTTTTATAAAATGAGATGAGTGTAGAACTGCTTCTGGTGGTGCTGGTAGGTAGTTTAAGCACCTGCATTCTGCAGAATGATAAGCTACATAGAATAGAGCTCCATCAAAGTTGTTGAAATATGCTGATAATGTAAAGTTTCTTCTCCCTTATGGGTGAAGAGTTGTAATTGCAATTCAGTAGATATTATGTTTTTTAAAAGACTACTAATTAATTACTAAAAACTTCTAACCTATTCGTGATTTAGTATGCATAAAATACATTTCTTAGGGTATTTTATTAGTTACGATATTTATTTAATAATAACATTAATAAACTACACCAGTATAATTGCCCTGTACATCGACATTACCGCCCGAATCACGGAACTTCCCGCCCTTACAGGTAACGTTATTAGTGTAATTAGGATATGCTTTGGCATAATTAATGCACACGTAAACTAGTTTGGGAGACCTTATTATTGGTCTCAATAATATATCATGTAATGTAAGGAAAATATTCAAGTAATGGTTGATAAAAGATGTAAAATGGAATGCTTACCAGAAAATTATCCATGTATTTTTGTATAAAATAGCTATTTCTTTTGTTAAAAGACGTATTGGCATTTCTTCGTTGATACTTTAGTAATTAAAACTTTAAACAAATGATGATAGCATTCAGTATTAATATTATCACCTACATTTAAACCATAACTAGACTGAGTTTATGACATCTTCAGGGATAGTGATTGTATCCCCAACTTGCACTTGTATGAGGCAATGAATATCTGATAAGAGTATTAAACGTGTTGACAAACTTTGATTATAATTATCTGAAGAACGGATTAATCCAAAATTCTATGGTAACATTGTAACAATGAATATTATAGATATTAAGAAACTATAAGCATTAAAGAGTGGGTTTGAATGGCATATAAACTTTGATTCTTTGCTTTAAGTGGTCTGCTTTAACTTTATTCGTTTAGAATAATAACAATTAGGTACTAAACTTTTTCAAAGAAAGGTAAATACTAAATATCACTAATAGTATGCTTATATCCCTTTGTGTTATTTAGCGATTTGATATTTGGTGTTTTATTTTGAATTATATTTTTAGATGGAACTCGATGTATGATACTCTATTTTTGTTAACACAAACAAACTATGAGTATTTAGTAGGTATGTAATTAATATAAGTGCTACAATATGATTGTGTGGTTATTCCTGTATTGTGAGCGTAAGCTTTGTTTGCCAAACATGTAAATATTAAATCAATACTTTTAAAAATTGTGATCTGAAATGCACCATTATATTTACGTGTATCAATACTATCTTCCGTTACCAAATTGTAAAGCTGCGTACGGATTGCGCGTAGCCAGGTACGCGTTCTCAGTTTACGCGTATCCGGAACGCCTGGTTCATACCTGCAGCTACGCGTTCACTCTTGGGGTACGCGTACCTCGCGAGCCAACTTGAGCGCGAGCCGATCGTCAGTCGGTTTTTGGTCGCGCGTCAAAGAGAACTCGCGAGGCCGGCTACGCTACATTTGGACGGCAAAATGAATAAACTCGCGTGCTCTTCGAGTTTTAGTAATGAAAATATTATAAGACTGATTCAACTTTATGAATTTCAGCGGGTCTTGTGGGATAGCACACTACTTAATTATAGAAATAATGATTTACGCCAAGATGCATGGCAGGCAATTTCGAATAAACTAAAAATTCCAATAGGTGAATTAAAAAAAAAAGATGACAATTTTATTAGCAACTAATAGAAAAGAAAGAAGCAAAATCAAAAAAAGCTGATGGGACTCGCGGATCGCTCTGGATCGATTGACCTCGCGTACAGGTTCGCGGCGGTCCGTACAGGAGCTGTACGCGTATCCAATGTACGCGTGGACAGTGTTTCTCGACTACGCGTAACACTGGAACGCGCTATCCGTACGCACCTTGATAATTCCAAGCTTGCTACATTTTACAAATTATTTCAGTAGATTACGTGAGCAAACAGTAAATGTCAAAGTTTAGCTGTAGTACCTAATGTCATACTCATATATTGTGATTCAATTGTACCTATTATTTACTAATGATACGAATTTGTTTTGATACACACTTGGGACGAATTTAGGTAATATTATTTGTTCAAATTATAACAATTGAGTGTGATATTTCGATTGATGATTATTTTGTATCTAAATGGGAGCATATAGTTGCTAACATAAGGAAATTATTTATTATTTATTTACCCAAGTTTATACCAACACAAGTTGAATAATTATATCACTAGAAAGTAGAAAGTTTAGCATAGACAAGTTACATTTGCTATCAATGTTGATATGTTGGAAAAACGTTCATATTATAATAAAATTTGAGTACATTCACAGAATAGATGTGACTGCAAATAGTGGAATACGAAGGATAGAACCGGTCTAGGACGATGTCCCTATATTCCCGCTTTTGCAAACGCAGTGCAATGCTCTTCCTACCAACTTTTGGAATGGCTACCGTAGAATAACTGGCTTTGATCTGAGATTTCTCGTGCGCGGATTCGCAATTATATAGTTCCTTGCGTGCCTTTTCATCGAAGATAATATCGTAATAACTTTCTTAATGAGTGTTTGCGTAGCGTTGCTGATGCTTCCTGCACCACAATGTGTTACGCTTTATGTAGCTATACATTGATTCCCTTCTTTTTTCCAGTATCAAAATCGATCCTTACATTTCTCGGATATTTTTTCTTCCTTTGTTATTCATTTTTATCAACTGTTCATTATTAGATAGTAGATAAACAATTGGAATGATAAATAAAGCATTTTTATTACTATAAAGCCATCACAATAAATATACATTTCAGAAATGTTGGTGCGACTGCCCAACAAGGATAGCGCATTTTAAACGCCACTGACTCAAAAAA
>CAJQZM010029506.1:0-22878 GCA_907164665.1 Colias nastes | reverse complement strand
GCTTAGTTTCCTAACTGTATGTACGTAGTATATATCTGTCAACTGTGATTAAACTGAGCGAAAATCTTATCTGCGCACATAAATATTATCTGCCACACACGGAGGATGTGTCTTTTCATTCTATGCATGGCCAGCACGAAACGGTGTGAAACTAATCACGTATAGTTTGGAAATAACTTTTTTACAAAGTTCTTCCAATCTATACAACAGCAGTACGCAAATACTCGCGTATACTTTGTAGTGAAGTTAGTAAGAATAGCGCTCCAAAACGTACAGCGCCAGTACGTATGCGGACTAATCGTGTATGTTTCGGAGTAAGCGCGGCGTCTTTCCATTGCTCGCATATATATTATTGTATTGCTGTTTTTAAATCTATGACTGTATAGTTTGTATCGTGGATGCTTGCGTCTTCGTTCCCGACTATACTACACGCCTTACTTACAATTGACAATAGTGGTAAAAATCTAATAAGTCCAGTAGAGGACGGTTGCGAGGCGACCGAGGGCTCCTATTTTTGTGTAGTTAAAAAAAACACGAACCTAACCTAACCCACCCCTTATCTGTTATTTATTTACCTAAGCTTACCTAATAATATTTTTATTCCATATTTTACTGAATCAATACCTAATAATCAAGAAGAATAAAAGTAGATAGCTGATATAGCTGTACAAGTCAATATTTCGTTCAAGCGTAAGTGGCGTAATATATTTAGTTAAATAATTAAAGACGCAAGCATCCGCGTTATAGGTAAGGGCTCTTTCAATTTATGCGTTTCGTATCGGACCGCTACAGTGCCGAAGCGGTGCGTTTGTCGTACGGCGCACGGCCGGTCGTTTGTTTTCATACAAAATGCACGGTGCGGCAACAGCGCGGCGTCCGTACCGCGAACGCTCGACAGCAGGACGGCAACGTCGCAAGTCCCATAGGGATGTCGGAAATGCAATAAAGTATCGATATATGTATATCGTATCGATGTTTTTTGAAAATATCAATATCGATATTTTTATTTTTATTAAAAAATATCGATATATCGGTATGATTTGACAGAGAATATTCGTGCTCTAAAAATTAATTTTTTGGTCTAATCTAATTCAATCATCTTACATTTATACGGTTACTCAAGTACAGAAATACGCGTGAGGGAGGATATATTATTATATATATAAGTCAGTCGTGGTAATAATACGGACGGGCAGTTGAAGAGCACTAACAGTAATGTTTCTTCGTCAGAGTCCATGGCTTAACTGGTGTCAAGTAAATTTAAAACAGCACTAGCATACAAACGCACGGCAGTCAGATACGCTTTCAATTTAAGCCGTTGGTAACGGACTGCTACCGTACTGCAACGGCACGGCAGCGGGTTATAACCTAGGTTATAACTAGCGGCACGGAAAACGTGCGGCAGCCGTCCGATACGAAACGCATAAATTGAAAGAGCCCTAAACCAGAATCTGATGGCAATTAGGGAAATCAAAATTTTGAGTGTGCAACCCTAGGGAAAATGGACTGAACAATCTTGATAATTATAATATTTTTAATTTAAAGTATCAAAACGGGTAAGTCCAATTTAGCAATAAAATCTTCCATGCGCTTTAAAATTGAAAATTGTGATGTGTTTGACCCTTCTTCATCGAATATTTTTCTATACACATTGTAAACAACACCTCTTGCTTGTGATCGCAGCGGTTTTATCGACATTTCGAAGATTTTGAAGACAAAATCCTAAAAATTAATCATCAACACAAATAATTTGACAACCAATTTGATAGTTGTCAAATAAAGTTGCCACATGAAAATCTTTTATTTATCTATACTAATATTATAAAGCTGAAGAGTTTGTTTGTTTGTTTGTTTGTTTGTTTGAACGCGCTAATCTCGGGAACTACTGGTCCGATTTGAAAAATTCTTTCGGTGTTAGATAGCCCATTTATCGAGGAAGGTTATAGGCTATATATTATCACGCTACGACCAACAGGGGTGGAGCCACGGGGGTGAAACCGCGCGGAGCAGCTAGTTAAATATAAATATGCCATGAGATTCTGGTAGACCGCGCAAAGTATACGCGATCAGTACGCAAAATTCGTGTATATTTTGTAATCACAGACTTAAAAGTTAAAAACAGCATTACAATAATTACACGAGCAGTTTCCTATGGTTGCGTTCTGGCTATGTATAGATTGGAAAGACGCCATGGAGGGTAATGCAAAATGTTAAATGTTGTACGTTAACGTTGTATTGTTGACATAATTCTCTGTCTACGAACTGCTAGAAAACTAAATTACTGACTAATATGGGTATTAACAGTAGTATCTGTAACTGGTTTTGTTGAAATAAAGATTTACTTTCATTTTTCTACTGTAGATTTAATCTACAGTAGAAAAATGAAAAATGAGTAGAAAAGAGTCGTGTTTGGGTATAATCTACTAGATTATACCCAAACACGACTCTTTTCCTTTTCCAATTTATAATTCATTCTACTTACCGTGAAAATAGCGATACGAAAATAGCGATATTTTGATGTCTGTGGCGTACACGAATGTGTAAATATGAACCAAGTTTAGCTATCGGTTTAAATGTGTTGATTTTGGCGACAGCGGTTTTCATACGAATTATGACATAATAGCACTTCTATGTGTCTTGTTATTTAGATTTCTATGGTTCCATCGTTACAATATTGTATTCAAGTGTATTTGAAAAATGTTTCGTGTTGGTTGAGATGTGGTTGAGATGGTTGTTAATCATCTCAATAGATGGCGCGCGGTGTGTCCCTTAGACACATAAAACTGAAAGAATGGATTAGATTCGATCGCTCTGGCGGGTCACGAGTGGCTGAATTTGGTCAAGCACCCGCCCCGGATTGGCGTGAAAAGAAAAGATGCGGGTTCGAGTCCCACCTCGTGATCGAATTTTTTCTATTCTTTATAAATTTAGATTTTGCCTATACAATTTTCATATCAAATCAGATATTTGTACACAAATGATTAATATAAATATTGTTCAAATATTTCTCATTAAACTTACCAATTTAATAGATATTATTTCCTCATATAATGGCAACTCTTTTTTCTCTGTGGATCGTCCATCAATAGAAAATGTCAAATGTCAAGGTGTCATCTGTCAAACAACGATGGCGTAGTAGGTTATAGAACGGATGGGACATTTGTCAAATTGGGATAATCAAAGTAAAACGCTGGAACAATGTCTTCGCTTTCTCTCTAGTCTTACAATCAGTGTTTTTATTTTTGTATTTAGGATAAATTTTTAAGTGGAGTTTTATAAAGAGATTATTTTATTAGTGATCGTGTACACATCATTCTGTTATCATGGATTCGGATATTATAAAATGGAGCAACAAAGAAGTTATTGAATTATTACATAAAGAAAAAATTAGTAGCTTAATTATAGGAATTTGTAAATCACAAGATATTGATGGTCGATGTTTACTGAGCTTCGTGGACCGAGATTTTTACGATTATCCATTCGACAAGTTAAAACTTGGGGAACGCAAACGGTTTATATTGATGGTGAAGAAATTGCAGAAGAGCAATAGAAATGCAATGTGTGAACTCGGTTTGTGCGAAGATTCACTCTCAAACCCAGCGACAAACATAAATTTTGTGGGAACTAATTTATCACATTTAAGTTATAACCTACATCATCAGCTACAAAATGAACTTTATAGTGGAAATACTGATTGTGTATCGAATTATACAGATGTAAAGGCATCTAAATTAAAACCAGAAATTTGGAAAACTGCAATAGCAATGGGTAAATGAGGATTGTATCTTGTTTGATAACCTTTTTAAAATTTTGTTGTTTTATTCAATTTTATTTTTGTTTCCATAGGATATGTGTTTTTAGTCACTTGGGTGACAGCAGTGGTTATGGTGATAGTGCACGATAAAGTTCCAGATATGAAAAAATATCCACCGCTACCAGATCTCTTCTTAGATAATGTTCCACATATTCCATGGGCCTTTGATATGTGTGAGATTACAGGCTCTCTATTGTTGGCAATCTTTTTGGTTGTCCTCTTCTTCCACAAACACAGGTAATTTTTTTACATTTAACTTATTTACAGTTGAGGAAAGTATAATAATTTCAATGATTTAATTGTTAACAATATTTTATTCCTCTTTGTGTCATGATTTTATTGTTATTTTCTTTGTGATGGCACAAAAACAATGTCACAGTTTGGCATTGGATCAAACTCTAATCTACTTTTGGAACTACATTTTTCCAATACAAATTTGTAAACACAATGTTATCAATGTAAGCAAATATTGGTTATTATAATTTTTTCTTGGATAATATGTTTCCTTGAGATTTCCCCCCATTAAAGAGTGAATAACCACCTTTGATTTTACATAGAAATACACAGTCATTCACTAATCCATTAGATTTGTCATTTACAATGAATAATTAAATGGATATTATGAAGATGTTTTCCTATATTTTGTAGTTATAAAATGGTTATTATTGATGTTTACAGTTATTAAAATTGAAGTTAAAACATTAGTCATATAGGTAAACATGAAAAACAAAAATATTTTAGAAAGTTTAAGAAACTGACATTAATCAGATAATTGCAAATTTAGCTTTCTCTTCTTGTTTTTTTAAAAGAAACGATTTAGTCGTAGATATGTAGCAATCACACAACAATAATAACTAGCCATTGTTCATTTTATGTTTCAAGTGGAAATTAATTATTGATTTTTATTCATAAACATTAAGTCATATTAAAATCATTATGGATTGGCTAGGCATATCGAATAACCTTATCTTTGTCTCTTCATATTTTTTATAGAAATAAAATAAATAGATTACAACAGAGTTGACCGCACTTTGTACTGTAAATGAATCATTGATTTTCTTTGTGCTCAAAACAAAAACAATTCAGATTTTGTAACCTTGTTTAATTGATAAGATTTTATTTACATTTTTATGTCACCCTTTGTTGTATTGTCCACAATGGATAATTGAAGTATTTCATAGATAAACAAGTAATGACATAATGACTATTCTATTATAAGAATAATAAATTATTAAATAAGATATTTATTATAATTGTCATTGTTCCAATAAAGTTATTCAATTAAATAAATCTCAGATATTTTTAAATTCTTTGTCATAATAGATTGTTAACAGATAACTAAAAGACTGACTCTTTATTTCTGAGTAAATATTTGAAAGTTAACAGGACCTTGCTCTAAATAATTTCGTGCAATTCCATATTTTTAATTCAAGCTTTCATATTTATAAAAGTCACATATTCTGGCTTCTTGTGCTATATGGAAAAGAAGCATTTTGTCATTATCAATTCACTGATTTTATTTATGTATACTTCTAAGTTTAATATCTACTGAGAGTGCAGTATTATACTTGGTCACAATTTTTTTTGTAACTGTTCTCTTAGTACTTACTACATTCTTCTTAAAATAAAAAAAGGTACAACTGTATATCATGACCCACAACAATAGCATGTTAATAACCTTTTCTGACACTGAAACACAAATTTCTCTTATCCTTATCAACATCTAGGTGTAAAATTCGATAACCAAAATATTGATATGATATAAATATAATAAAATTAGTTATATCTAAACAATTACCTAATCATTCTTAGACAAAATGTACTTAACATGTACATACGTAAATATGTACATAATTCCATGTAGCGGCATTAAAATATTTCAACGCTTTTTATTTCATTTGCTTCAATTAACCCGTTTTCGCTCGCCTTTCGCTGTTATGTAAAGCAGATTTGGCCTTGTTTCTTTGAAAATTAAAAAAGCATTATCGCACCATACGTCATTTTCATAAAAGTTATAAAATACTTTATAGCAGGCTTATGACCTAAAAAAAAGTTAAAGGCTACATGTTACTTTGATCGATGTTATTAATTTATTAAGCTTGGTAATCACACCAATAAAATTATTACGGGATAATATATTTTTATCATTTACTTAATTCATTTACGCATTATACGCAATCCCTACTTAATATTATAAATGCGAAAGTAACTCTGTCTGTCTGTCTGTCTATCTGTTACGCTTTCCCGCTTAAACCTCTCAACCGATTTTGATGAAATTTGGCACAGATAATCTTTACACCCTGAGAAAGAACATAGGCTACTTTTTATCAAAACACCACGCGGGCGAAGCCGCGGGCGGAAGCTAGTAATATATAATACGCAAAAATATATTGCCAATGTAAAATTGATAAAAATCAATATAATATGGTCCCGCACTACGCTAAATTTAGGCAATTTTTCCTGGTAAAATATGACTCGGACGAAACAAAAGCTTTTTTGCAAAGAAAATTACATTTATTTTATCAAATAAACAACAACGCAAACTGGCAAACACACACACAGTATTATAATTGACGTAGTTTTTTTCAATATTGTTGCGTGTGTGCTCGACTTACAGGTACATCTTGTTAAGGACTTGGGTAATACGTTTGTAACGCCTGATGTCTTGAGATCGGACCGGGTCATGCATTGTATCTCCGCATTTTAAATATTCTGTTCTATTGTTATTGTATGAACAGTCCGCGGCACGTAAGTTGGCAAGGGTCGTTGAAAGCGCACAAGGCGTTTTCCACGTATTCCTCTCCTTTCTTAAATTTTCTTCTCAACAGACATCATTGAACATAGATGATAGCAATAATCATGAAAAAAAAGCAAGAGATAAGTGACCAGTAACTTTCCACCTACTAAACTCTGGGTGAACTTTTCCTCACTACGCAAAAACCTTGCCAAGTTACGTGCTAGAATTGTACATGATGTCAATAACCTCACACCTACAATGCTGTTAAGCTTTACTCCATTGATAGTAAAAAGAACATAACGACTAAAATCAATCCGCGTTCGTAGGTTTATTATATTGCGGCGGTTCTTCGCGTTGGCGGGCACCGTGTTCCTGCTGCGATGTTTCACGATGTTGATCACGTCGCTGTCGGTGCCCGGGTCGCACCTGAAGTGCGAGCCGCGGTTCTACCCGCCGGCGGACGACCTCACGGTGTGGGGCCGGCGGCTGCGGCAGGCCTACGATATATGGAGCGGTGCCGGCATGTCCGTGCGCGGTGTGCGCACTTGTGGGGACTATATGTTCTCAGGACATACGGTGACGCTCACGCTACTCAACTTCTTCATCACTGAATGTGAGTAATTTTTACTGTGATTGTTTTGTATATGCGGCTAAAATTCTTGAAACATAGAAAAGTCTTTTAAATTTATCGTGTTTATAATTTATGTGTTTAATTTTGACTTGATACTTTATTGTTGCTTCTTGGTAGAAGAAAACAAGATTCAATTATTATATCGGTTGAATGTCAGATTGGTTTAACAGGCGCGACATTGAGTCATAGAAAATTCAATGGACGGAATGCAACTGTATCATTTGGTCAATCGTTATTTGTATGAAGCGGATATGCGTTCGATGTGTAGCCATCTTAATGGGTTATATCATAAGATAATATTGCACGTAGAGACATCAAATTTCGCTTCGATAAAGCTAAAAATTCAGAAGATAGTCAAAATTTACCAGTCTTAATTTGACTCAAGATTAAGTTGCCACTAGAGAAAATTTTACTATTTAGTTTGTACGATTTAATTTTCATAATCTGTAAAAATAAATTGAATGAAATTTGAAATATGTACACACACTTAAATTAACATACTATTATGTCTAGTGGTTTAAATTAATAGCCAAATTAATGCGATACCATACTGAAATAATGAATCATACGCGGAAACAGCCTAATATCGCTATGTACAGTAAAACAAGATAAAGATATCTTTAATGTATTGGCACACCTTTTCGGCACTTAGCTGCAAATTCTTTATTTCTAGTTTTCGGCGATACAGTTTTAAATTTTATAACATGTATATTATTGTATAATTTAAGTTTGTTATTAAAATAATATTTAACTACTGACCGGAATTGTTCATTTAGAAAAAAATTCCCATCCAAAAGATAATTTTTCAAATTACTATTATGAGAAAGACTGTAGATAAGTTCTAGAATAATAGTTCTATTGAAATATTGTATCTTCTAGTACTTATCTAATAATACTTAACACTAATCCCAAAAGTTTTAAAGTCCACAATGATAGGCTATACTCATTTTAGAGTCAATCTGAATTCTAAAGTACTACGTACTTATTGCATAAGTTGGAAATGATGTTTATCTAAACAGACTTCGTTGTTTGATACTCAAACACGCTAAAACAACTGACCGAGTTTTTTTAATTATAGCGGATAGGTAGATAACGTACACATAGTCCTAAAAATAGGGTTAAGGGGAATTGGAGAATTTGATGTTCCCTTAAATTGGACGACCGGGTCTAAACGTATATTGTATGGATATATTCAGTCAGGAAGAGGAAAACCTAAGTGCCCTCTTTTCTCGATTCAGGAAAGAATAGGAAGATATATATTCGCTTTGAGAAATTTATGATTAAGTATGCAGTTGTGATCGTACTTCCAGTAGGTTTTTTTAGTCGTCATTTTGATTTTATCATTTATGAAGAATCGATGAAGGTCAACCAGTTAATTGTGTTTGATAAAGGAAAGATTCCCACTTCAAATAAAAATCGCAAGAATAATCTCGATACGATTCAATTGTGCAGATACGTTAGCTCCTGATATTAACGATAAATGTATTGCTAATAAGACTTGTCTGTATCCTTTTCCTCACTTTCATTAGTCCTGTGCTTTATTCCCTTCTATTAGGTACTTCATTTCTTATCCCAACTCCTTTAAAACTGGCAATCCATTCGAAGGGCGAAAGATTTCTGCTAATGTTTATTGCGTTATAGTGTTTGTTCGTTTGCTGGATATAACATAAAATAATAAAAACGCTTAAAACCCTTTTGGATGAAATATATTAGTGTTGGCAAATCTCTTATTCTTGTAGAATTTTCAAATGTATTCACTTGGGACCTCTTATTCACATCATAATTTCCGAATCAATGCCCTTTGAATTATTACTGCTGAATGAAAAAATATTTTTTTCATAAACGTGCATAAAAATCTCGTACTGTGTCTTGGTCAAGGAATTAAATTGAAAATTAGAATTATAAAAACTTAACGCACACACTTAGAATACCGGTAAGTACATATTTGTAAAATGTTAAAAATATACTTTTAGCTTTTCATTGAAAATCGACATTCATCAATTCATTGAATGTTTTCAATAGCAACTAGGAAGTAACGCAAAAAGGTCATTATAAACATTTTGTACGGCGTAATTCGACCTACATTTCTGCAAATTGCGCACAACCCAATTCTTTATTGACCGCAAATCTGCAATATAAAACGAGTTCCCGATAGTTAATAATTTCTTTAGATAAAAGTATCAAAATTCGCGCTAAAGATTTAGTCCTTTTGTCCCTCTAAAGTGCAGTTTAAACTTCCCGATACCAAAACAATGTTATCTAGTAACTGACTGATATTCGGTAATATTGTTTCGTTCAAACTTCAAAGTCAATATTACACCGATAAACACTTGATAATTGAACACAGTCATCAATTTTATAAGAATTAAATTAGATTACATTTGCTTTACTCACTAAAGTGATTTAATAAATATTCTACTTTTTAAAGATATTGATAGAATGAACAGGTAAATCACGTTGCTTTACATATGCTTACAATTTACATTTTACATCAGAACAACTATTTTGATGATCAAAAAATTTGCATGAGACAGGGAAGGTGCTTGTTGCTCTTTCTTTGGTATGCAGATAGATGGAAAATATAGGCTGTAATATAAGTAGGCTATTTTTAATTGTGTAAATGTGCTGAGGCTACTGTTTGCCACAATAGATAATAAATCATAGGTCCGTAGGAGAGGCAATTAAACTTTGACTCGAGTCCAATAACAATCTGTTAGAATGAGATAGAAATAAAATATATATATGTAGGTATTATATTATCTATTTTCTCAAATAATTGCGTATATGTCGTGGCCATATCGTACATTTGCTCATTTAACGATATTTAACATATAACTATTTTACGATATGATCAAAATTATTTGATCATATCGTAAAATAGTTACATTAATCATTGGTAGAAGCGCTGCAAGCTCTGTGTTTATGTGATAAGATGGCGGCCGCTGGCGAAAATTTAATTATTCGCAGTTAAAAACTTTATAATTCGTTTAATAACAATATGAAGAAAGTCATAGCAAAGAATTTACGACGAAGAGGTTCGAGTACTATGGAAAATGTGGATATCTTATATGTATTGAAGAAAAAATGCGTCTTAAATAAAATAATTTAAGTCGCATTTTTTCTTTTAGGATATATATATATATATCCTACTATATTATTATAATTGTTTGTTTTTTAAAAAGCGATCCACTTCTGGCACTCGCCGGCCGCTGCCGCGGCACGCTCGCTTTGCTCGCTCGGCTCGTGCGTTGTTTTCAAAGTCTAACCTAACCTAACCTAACTGTTTTCTATTGCAAAAACGATTCGCTTCTGGCATTCGCCGGCCGCTGCCGCGGCACTAACTTAAATGACATTAAACAAGTTTTTAGAATATTCTGAATTTTTTTAATATTTTATGGACTCTTTATATTTTATACGATCTGGCCAAATGTGGATGACCAAATCGTGAAACGTTGACGATTTAACGATCTGATCAAACTATGTTGGCCATTTCATGAAATGCGACCATTTCGTGAAATGATCGATCATATCATGAAATGAGCAAATCTACGATATGGCCACGACATATACATTTCCGTATCAGCAACACACGCAATAATATAATTGTTATTGTGCTTCTTGAACTGGTAACATAAATATTTAAATCTATCTATGAATGCCATGTTTGATTTGCGTCCAAGGAAGTAAATGCTATATGTTTACATAGAATAAGCTTATTTTAGCGTATCTATGTCGACTTTATCTTAATCGTTGAATGCTTTGACAAATAAATATTTTCATATCGACCAATCGGGTCTGACTTCTCACGTAAACATTTGAATTTATAACGCACTGATTTTGTTTCAGAATTATAGAATAAAGCGTCTTGAAATGGTGATAATGTTATAACAAAACAAATAAATTGTCACTAAAATTGTTTTTTATTTATTTTAAAATTAAGTAATTAAGTCTAATACTACCTACTGCTTTAATGACACAACTTGATAGTAATACTTGTTTTATTTAACACGTTTGTTTAATAGTATGTAATCAATAATAACAATTTTATCGAAACTTTCTAAAAAAATACATTAACCATACATTACTTAGCGATAAGAAAATAACACTCCTATGACATTATAAAATTATTAAGAATGCCTATTTTATTTGTAAAATATTAGCATCTTCTTATAATACGAGAATACCACCAAATTATCTGGGTATTCTTATGAAAAACTTTCCTGCAATTGATTTTTTTCCTTATTATGATATGGATAAAAAAATCATTATCGACAAGGCAATCGAAAATTATATGCTCCATTAAATTCATAATAGAACACAATAGATACAAAAGCATTTGTTACTATGATTAGCCATTGATATTGTTACTAGAAGAATACAACATTACATTCTGCTTCGAATGAATAGATCAACAGTCGTTTGAATATGTACCTACTTATAAAACGGAAATCTCAAATATTACCACCCCGACTAATCTATCCATGCATCATACGTTAGTTTGCCTGATGTAATTTAAATAAATCTAAAATAGTCTTATTTCAATTAGTTTAACATTTTACTTCATATTTTATATGGGTTCACTACGAAATTAAAGTGAAAAATTCTATAAATATGACATAGAATGCCAGCACTACTACGATTCTTCGAAACTATTGCATACCATCACAGTATTACCATATTTCCTATAATATTGTAATACTGTGATACCATCTTGTGCGTATTAGTTTAGAATATTGCTCGGTTATTGGAGGCCACATTCCTTCGCCTATAATATGTTAAGATATTCCTTCGCTCATATATTCGTTTCAGACGAATACAAAAAATCTTTTAGAACCTGAGCTAATCTAGCTCAAAAGTTATCCTCTTATCAAAACAATTAGTAAGTTTCCTCTTTGGAAACGATCTTATATCGTATTTGTCAAAACTTTTACCAAGCAATTTTGCTTAAATTAAATAAAAAGCTGATTATCCTCAATCACAAGTACATTCACTTTTTTCCTTTATTAATCGGTCACATTCATTAACATTACATATTATGTACATATCTAATCTTGATAATATTCGTTAATGTAACAGGTACTGGATGACCTTTTAGAAATATATTTAAAAAAAAGTTTGGAAAATCCAAAAGTGCACGCCTCATAATCTCAGTCGATATTTTTTTTGTTTATTTAATAACAATTAAACCACATCGAATCAGACCCTGAAAAATGAAAGGGTTCTATTCCTAAGCATACTCAAGCGTAAGAGAAAAAAAAAGACTCGATTAGTAAAGTATTTCGGTCGCTATCGTGTTAACAAGAAAATCCTCCGCACATACAGACACACGGACGTCCAAGACAGAACTTTTTTAAACTGTTTTTTAACTAGTTTAAATAACAAAAATGACATCAAAAATATCATGAATGTTAAAAATAGTGTTTTTTCTTAATATGTGTGTGTATGTATTATCTTACAAGTGCAATGTATGATACATAAAGACATTTTAAGTTTGAAAAATCAGATGTTTTGCGCGAAGTGACAGTAGTACCCACCTCAACGCTTCGCTTATGAGGCGTGCAAAATTGTTTCGTAATATTTAATTTTCCTTTATAATTCGTATAATGTAAAGGAGATGCAGATTATAATGGATCGAGATATTAATGAATTCAAGGTTTATGTTACGAAATTATGTGAAATCTTTATTTCTTATTGATCAACTTAGAAATCCTTTATCAATCGGTAGTCATAAATATTTACAATATATTTCAGTTCCACACCAACTCATCGTTGGAATCCACTTTACAATATTAATCTAATATTGTCAAGACCCTTACAGTCCTACCGTTCCGACCGTCATTCTTGTTCATACAATATACTAACCGTGGGTCATATGGCCCACTTATGTTTCGATTACATTATACTGAATCATATTCTTAGAAGTATTGATGATTGCTTTACCTCCTCAACGTATCTATCCCGGAGTAAATTACTGTGTCTGCTCTGGGAGGAAATTACATAAAACCATAATAAGCTAAGAAAGATTACGCTACGAATCTAACTTCTTTCGCTTTTGGGAACGTCAGTTAAAAATCTCTCGAATAGCAAAGAACCATAAAAAGGAATCAACTTAGAAACAATAAGAATTGACATTTATTTTTGGGAACTACTAACAAAAATGTCGTTTCTTCCAGACACATCGCGCAGTCAGTACCTCTTGCACATCCTGACGTGGGTGATGAACATGTTCGGCATATTCTTCATCCTGGCGGCGCACGAGCACTACTCGATCGACGTGTTCATCGCGTTCTATATCACGTCGCGGCTGTTCCTGTACTACCACACGCTGTCAAACAACCAGGCGCTCATGCAGAGCGACTCTTCTAGGTACGTTTAATACTTCTAGTAGTTAGTACTTTTAGGTTAAGAAATTGTCTTGAGTGCGGTTTTGCACGCAATAGTTTGAACTTTGAGCCATAACGTATTTTAGTAAAGTAATTTTTATTGTTCTACTTTACTAGGTTGTTTATTGTATTCGTTTACATTTGCAGAAAAGTACGTGCTGAAATATGTATTCATTTTTAGAAAATGACAATTGCATTGCTAAAATAAATCATTATTAATTACTAGTGTAGTGTCATGTGAGTGGCGTGCGCGCATTAGTGGGTATAAGAACTCATCTATACATGTATCTTAGATATAGTGATCGTGTGACTGAAAATTTCTTACTCAATTTTATTTAAAACCCTGTCAAATAATATGATGACACTGGACAGTGTCTTTGATGTACATCGGAAGCGGATGAACTATTTTGATGCACGTCTTAAAATTATTACGTTGCAAATTGTCGAGTAAATTGATAATTGAGGGAAGTTATATATAGTTACCTACCTCTTGAGTAGAGTCTGACATGCAATTAACATTAATTCTATTTTTAATTTAAAATGTAACGTGTTTTCTTAAAATAGCTGCAGGTTGGTTAATTAAAATAAATATTAATTTATGA
The DNA here is from genome assembly GCA_907164665.1 of Colias nastes. Lineage (NCBI taxonomy): Eukaryota > Metazoa > Arthropoda > Insecta > Lepidoptera > Pieridae > Colias > Colias nastes. The sequence continues at coordinate 8,711 of CAJQZM010029506.1, read as the reverse complement.
TCGTAATCCGTATCAAAGAAAGAAACATTTGGTATATTATCTTGATTTTAAATGTAGGTAACGTGATACATAGTTGTAAGTGTGTTGCATAACTACCAGTTTTGTGAAATGATTTTGAACTGAAAGATAAGTTTTTTATGGCATTAAGCCAAATACGTTTTCATAAAAACAATTCGTGCATCCATTAACAAGGTTGTCGCCGCGTTGATGACAGGAATTTTATCAAATTACATCACCCATAAAAGGGCAAGAATTAAAACTAGTTCTCGTAAACATGCACACGTAATATGTAAATAGCATTCGTATGATTGTTTCCCTTATATGTGACTAATAATAAATAATAAAACTCACATGTTTACTAACGAACATCCGTGCTCAAGCATATAATTGTTTGCATGTTTTGTCGGAGTGTATATTATAATATTCATAACTAATGTCAAATAATTGTCTATTTCAGAACAAGAATATGGTTTCCGCTGCTGTCGTTTTTCGAATCCGAAGTGGACGGCACCGTGCCCAACGAGTATGAGGGGCCCATGACGATACTGAGCAACTTGCGGCAGTGGCTCATACAGCTGGTGAGCGACGTGAAGACGTCGTCGATGGCCAAGATCGCCGGCACCAAGCTGCAGGAGGGAGCCGCCATGGGGGAGTACTCCGTCGTCAAACTCGTCGACGGCATCAAGAGGAATCTCAGCCTCGTGGAAGAGTTCAAGAACTCGCGACAACGACTCGTCACACTCGACAAGAACGTGCAAGCGTGTCTATTGGACGAGCTCACGGAAGCCGAACCGTTGCACAGGAACATCGGGGAACTCAGCGAAACCTTCCGACGAGACTTCAGCAATCCACCGTCGCCGGTCATGAAGAAGACGATGTAAAACGTATTCGGCGTAGGAATGAGGCTATACATAGTTAAATAATATCATTTAAACTTTAGATACCTGAGCGTTATACATTTCCACTGTAGATTTTATATACAGTTATTCCATATTTATGTTAAGCTAAAGATGTAGTAAATTATTAAGGAATTATTTTGCTCAAAATGATAATCATGAAAATATATTACGCTTTCAACGCATTTTGTTTTATTTTTGTAGTATTGTTTTTGAGATGACATTTGTTTTAAACTACATGCAACAATGATCAAACCGCGCACGGCATCACCCGCGGGCAAAAGCAAGTATTTTATGGCTTATGTGTTATTCTGCTACATCACTACCATGTACTATGTACATGATAAAAATCCGTTCAATGGTATTCGCATGAAATAGTTACTAAAATAATAACATTCATACAAACACTTGAGTTCATGATAATGTAATCAAAAACTTTTGAATGCTACTAAGTAATTATTTATTTTTTGATATTTCTATTGATTCATTCTGGGCTACTCGGTCCTTTAACAATTTTATGAAATGCGAATATGGCATATAACAAAACTTGCTTTCAGTTTGAATATATTACAATTTACATGATATTCGAACTTGTTTGTCAAGGTTTATTCTAACTGGAATTAACTAAATACTAAAATGGAACAGGCAAAGGTGCATACAGTTGAGGCCCTTTCGGTCCGCTTTATCCGCAAAAATAACAAAATCTCATGCATTTCCGTTCTATGCCTTTAATAATTGTATGTATTATATAAATTAGCTCACTTCCAACCTTCAAGGAAAATATGTTTTAAAAATTAATTGACCGTCGGATATTGTGAAAATGTATTACGTATCCGACTATAGATACGTAATAACTTAGTTCTAACATAGGTACCTAAATACTTCCATAAATGAAATACTTAATAAAAGCACATGTATTTTAAACAGGCAAGCCAAAGAATCGAAAGGTTCCAATTTTTTAGCATAAGATTCTTTTTTCGTCTTTTATGAACTCATTACGCAGAAAACACGTTCATGATAATGCTCGAAGCTCTGTTCGGCGCAATGCTCAATGTTCGAGTGTGCCTAGTAACCTATAAGTTGTAACCTTTTGCAATAGAAGTTCGTGCTTTGGTTCGGTAAAATATTACAATACACTCGTTGGTACTTGGTATTAAACTCACGATGTAACACAACATGGGACGTCGTCTTTGATGGGCGGTTCAATAAAATTTCAAAACGATGAATGCTCGAAGTTGCTGTATCTGAAGACGAGAAATCCTTCAACATCATGGAATTGGTCTCTGTGATATTTCCACGCTTGTGATATAATAAATACTTACCACCTTTAACGTCTGGGAACAAATAGGTTTTAAGATAAAGGTTATACTGTTATAACTACCAAGCATAAAATAAAGTCGCATTCTCTCTCCCTATCCCTATAATGGATTTTGATGCGGTTTTTTTTTTAAATAGAGGAATTCTCGTAGAAGGTTCATATCATTTATAGGGTTAGACAAAGCGCGCGAAGTCGTGGGCGGGTCGCTAGTTTAAAATATTATAGCTGTTAGATTTATTTTTATAGGTGTGTGTGTAAAAATAAGACAATTTAGAATTGAAAACGAAACAGGGAAGAGGGAAAGGGGTTCTGTTATCTTTAAAGTTAAAGAGTATAGAATTATGTACTATTAAAACTATACGAGGGCTTAAATAACGACACCATTTGCATTATTATAAAAAATATATTTGCTATAGGGGTTATAAATACGAGACTCACAAAAATGTCATTGTCGTCTGTTAACTTGGAGCATAAAACCAACATGAAAAAAACGCCATGGTCGTAAACATAATAACTACAGAGGGATTTTTTTATTTCAGGCTGAGTATTCATGACTTGCTCTGTGATTCATGCTACAAGGAGCTAAATCTAACATTGTACCTATGACTTGTTGTCGTATTGAATAAATATCTTTAGTTATGTAACTTCCACTTAGAACACACAAATATAAGTTAATGTGATTGGAAAAATAAATTTAACTTAACATCGCTGTTGAACAAAGTAATGTAAATCCATCATCTCTAGATATCATAATAATGCGTCGCGGAAGATCAACCAATACCCGCGGTCCCATCATTAAAGCGGCTCGACGGAACACAGTGGGTTGGTGTGGTTTAGTCGGTAAGAATCCGACATAACCCACAGCTCCTTCCCCGGGTGCCCTGGGTATCTTTGGAAGATTTCCCCACGTAAAAAAAAAAGGTATGATAATTTTATGAAAGGTCTAGTCTTTTTTTAATTGCTTTTTAAACAAAATACATTTAACGACCATTTAACGACGTTATTAAAAAACAATTACAAACATAAAAACGCAGTTAGTGCGTAACTAGTTATAATCTCTTCATTACATATTATTATTAAAATGTGCCAACTTAGAAGAATTACATATTATTCAATACAATCGGATGGATTATTCTGCGTCTTTAGGTGGGTAATGAGATTTAACGCCCCTAAAAATTAAAAAGATTAGGAATATAATGACGATGCGAAGATGTGGCTTCTCCAACAATAAGGTCACAGCGGAATATAAAATATTAGCTCGTTTGCAGTAGTCATGTTGATCTTTATAAATAAAATACAGAAATAATTGTATTTATATAATTTATATGAAAAAAATTGGTTAAAAAATGTCTTTAATAACATTAAGAATATGATGAATAAATGTGTAAACTCATTAATCAAATTAAAAAAAAAAATACATACAAAAAGCACTGTTTAAATAGAATAATGCTTTTGGGTTAAAAATATCAGCACCTTAAGACTAAAAGTCTTGATATCGGCTTGTACATCTTATAATAAATATCATGTATTAAGCCTATAAATATTTTAAACTTCATTATAATATGAGCTCTTGGATTTTCGGCTCTTTTTTCTACAACTATCTTCTTAAACCAAAGATTTAGAATAGCTAAGGCAAAATATTTAAAACTTTAACATGCTTCTAATATTCAAAGTAAATCCTTGTAAATGGAGGCACATCTAGAAGTGTTAATAATGAATAGTTTGAAACTTTAAAATTACAAACGCAATTGTTACAATATAATATTCCACATTGAACAAAAATGTAAAACATATTACAGTCTAATGATAAATGATCGTAGGCCACTTCATTAAATTAGTAACTTCATACAAAGCTACATAACACAATATCTCAACAATACTTTTGTTATATACAATGACTCGATATAATTTTGCAATTAATGTGAACAATGATTATAAATAATGATTTAGATGAGAAGTGCTTGCTTAGTGCTAATATGATTTGAGCTGATAAGCGTGGAACAAGCTGCATTTATTCAGCAGCGGCTGCCTGTTCACTTTCAATGAGAGCTTCGGAGGGATTCTCTTTTACATTCTCTACTTCAACTACCTCTTTTTCATTAGATTGCTCCCGAGAGCTAACTGCACCATTTTCATTTACATTCTCATCTTTTAAGGGTGTATTCTCCTTTGAGGATTTTTTACTCTCTAAATTTGTTTCTTCTACTGGCGCAGGTGTTTCATTTTGTGTTTTTTCTTCTTCTTCCTCATCAGGTTTTAATCTGTCCGCTGACTCTTTTTCTACTGATGACTCTTTTGTTAATACTGCATCATCTGTGGGAGGACTGTCTGCCTCTGCTGGATGCGAGTCTTCTTTGTCTTGGGAAGACTCGTTGGCTTCATCATTTTGTTGATCTTCTGCCGTTCCGTTAGTATCATTTTCTGTGACTTCATCCTTGGGCTCTGCCTTTGCGATGTCTCCATTTGCAACGTTTTCCTAAAATATTGAGGTTAGAAGATTAATATTTTTCCTATTAATGCTAAATAAATTATATATATAAAAAAAAAACATTCAGTAATGTGTGTACCTGAGGCTCTTCTGGTGGTACTTCCACTTTTAAAAACTGCTCTAAGGTATCCACTTCATTGGCAAGATCAAACTGGTCATAGTCCTAAAATAAAATATCATCAATATTAATATCACATAAGAATAGTTTTGTATTGGGTATTATCAGTTAATAGCAAACACAATTATTAGTCACACTTTACTTTTACTCAATGACACCTCACTGCAGTTTAAAAACTGAATATTATAGCTTTGCTCATAAATATAAAACTTCTTCTTACACCACAATATTCTTCGTCGTTGAACACTTGAGGAGGAAGTGGCGAGCGAGGGTTGGGGTCGCTTACAGTGCCGCCGTTTGATTTGGCATTGTTTTGCATAAAATCCTTATCAGACTCGCGCCCGGGCTCCGTTATGTCGATTATTTCATATTTTATGTTCTTCGAATCGAGTATCATTAAAACTCGTTGCTGTCTCTTTTTTACCTACGATGGAGAGATCGAAAAATAAAAATGAAAGAAACAGAATGTGAATCAGCCGAGCAAAAAGATGATCTTAAGCAGTGTATCAAATATCAGTAATTTACTTACTTCCTTGTTTCCCGAAATACCACTAATATACACTTTGACAACCATTGTTTTTTTTTACTATAATTAACGTGACTCAAAAAGCTAAAACGTATTCTAAACTACACGACAAAAATATAGGCTTGGCCATTAGACAATCTGGTAATAATAATTGCTATTTGCTAGCTACTTGTCAAGTGTCGTTGACAACTTTATGTTTGACATACATTTCAGTGTGGCCGTATTTTTTACATCAAATGAGCATGAATCTTTTGATGCAGTTGTTTGGCGACCTGCGGTTATAGTAATGGTTCCAGCTTAGTTTGTTAAAACTTCAGACAACTATTTTATAAAACTCATTTCTATGTAATATTAATAAAAAAACTCAATAAAGCCTTTCATAATATCATGTAACTTATGCCTTATCGCCTATCGGCGTACCAAGGGCGTACCTATCTACCTATTGAATAATGATGATCCTTACTTTTATTTATCTCTAGCACTAACCCGCGATATCTGTTGTAAATACATATATTTAAGTATTTGAATAAAATAGCCACTAAAACTCTCACCTACTTATTCCTTGACAAATGGTTAAACGCACGAGCAGTAACAGTTTATGCAATAAGATGTGCCAGGTTCAATTTTATTCCAGCCTGCCAAAAAATGTTAGTACCTCTATTAGTTAAGTAGTACATTTTAATATTAATTATCTCCGAACCTGTCCATCTTTGTTATCCGAACTATATGAGTGTGCGTGTGTCTGTGCGCGCATACTATACATGAATGCCTACTATTATAGTGCAATATTCAAATTGTCGGTAGAAGTTGAAATATTAGATAAGAGCACTATGAAGTAAACGTGCCATAACTGTGAGCATGACTTTAGTTTAAAGCAGGTTTTTTACAGGGTTTGTAAAGGTAATTTATCTCAAAGAAAACATCGTTAACGAATGGTCAGACTCCCATTGTTTACATTGGTAATAGGTAAATTAAAATTAAATGCGAAATAAAAAAACACAGACTTTTTATAAAAATTTATTCAATATATCATTATAATACATAGGCAAATGATGGTTCCGTTAATAAAAACTAGACTATTTCGCAAACGATACTGCAACGCGTGGAATGTTATGCAGTCTTATTAACTATGATCCTATCTCTTAAGCTGTAGGCCTAGTGCACGACAACCAGTAGGTACTTAGAAATCTTCAGTAAAGTACTAAACGAAATACCTACTTATAATTTCTAAAATCCCCCATACTTATGGTACTTATTATGATAAGTACCAGATCTGCTTAGATCATTGCTTGTTCATACATTATCAATGTATGTATTTAATAAACTAATGTGGTTATATATGATATGGCAACATATATTGAAATACATATCGATTTAAATATAGCACATTCATAATATAGATTCAACCGAGTTTTCTAAAATATAAGATACAACTATGATATTAAATTATAAATAATAATCACTTTTGAAGAATACATTTAATTAACGTACGTATATACAGAATATTTATAAAATAAATTCGCATAAAAATAAATAACACAATAAATATTTTTTTTCGAAATCACTTTTGTATATGAATGTAACAAGTATTAAGTAATCAAATCATAATAAAGGCAAAAAAGAAACAGTGTAGATTATTTGATTGTTTAAAATATCTATGATCGGAATCCATTAATGTAACAATTAAATCACACGGAGACACCGTAACGTAGTCAAAATCTAAAATGTTGGCAAATCTCCAAACAGCTGTTTATTGTGATAAACAAAGTAATTATTTGGTGGTCGTAGAAACTGTTGCTGCTTGAACTTTTCATAAATATCAAAGTATTATCAATGTTTTACGCAACTGCGCAAAAAATAATTTACTAAATACAGAAATTCAATCCGAATTTTACTAATATCTTAATTTGTGCAAATGCTTTCCAATTTTAAGTTTTACGCACACATACGTAAATACGTGTTCTCACATTCCAAAACAGATAATTGCATATTTTCATTAAAAATTTGTACAGTTTTTTTTTTTTTTTTGAGAAAAATAAAGCAGTGGTCATTAGACGTAATTATCACATTTGGCATCGCGAATGTGACGTACTTGATGACTCGCGCCGATCGCCTTCACTCGGTTGTCGACACGCCAGTGTGGGCGCACCATTTAATGAAAATATATTTCACGAACATTAACTAGCAACTACCTATTAACTTTAGATTTACATAGTAAAATTGCATATACATATTTTCTATTATAGGTAACGTTTTTTTCGATCTCACCAACTTACGAGTACAAATTTAGCGAAAAAATAATCATAATATAATTTTGTTTAATTTCATTAGCGTATAAATACAACAGTAGGGATATGACGATTAATAAAAAATATACCCTAAAAGTCTTTTTGCTTATTGTATACATTTAAAACCAATGATCAGTCCGTTAAATAGAAAAATAACTAATAATTTAAGAATGTTTTAAAAGCGTAGCATGCATTGTAATAAAATGCTGCTAAAAAAGACATTCATCATCATCAGCCCATATACGTTCCCACTGCTGGGACACGGGCCTCCTATGAGGGTACAGGCCATAATCCACCACGCTGGCCAAGTGCGGGTTGGCGGATGACACATGTCGTCGAACTTTTGATTCTTCGACATGTCGGTTTCCTCACGATGTTTTCCTTCACCGTTCGAGCAGTGGTGATGTTACAACATGCGCAGATAAATTGAAAAATCAATTTATTTCCTGCGCGCTCGCCCGGTCTCGAACCCCGGACTTATCGATTCGAAGTCCGAGGTCTCACCACTGAGCCACCACTGCTCCTAAAAAAGACATTATGATCTCTTAAACACTGAAACACAAGTACTTTAGTGTCACGTGTATGTACACAATTAAAACCCCAGATGCACAATGACTTATAAATACACGAATTTTTATATTGTGCGTTTTTTAGCCAATTTTTAATTATTTAACAAATCTTCTCAATCTATCTTTGTGTGTAAATCGCGATTAAATGTCTGAACCGATTTGGCATTCAGATATACTTCGAATGTAGCGTATTTTTATCCAACATGATGATGAAATGAACTAGTCTCGAATATTATGTAATATGCAAACAAGACTAGTCATAAGCGTATTTGCGAATCAATCCAATTTTAAAGCTCGTGATATTGTACTTTGCATTCATGTTTAATCCGAATTTCATTTTTAGCCGCATAGTGCATCCAGGGTATAACATTAACAATAAGAAGCGGCCAATTCGCGGTTGAAGCTTAATTTATCGAAACAGCGTGTCATACTAAATGCCACTGTTATGTAAAAGTGATCCAACCCGCTTATTAATAATAAAACGCTTTGTAAAAAAATTGGCAGCCGT
>CAJQZM010029501.1:0-13733 GCA_907164665.1 Colias nastes | reverse complement strand
TTGGTGATATCATACATGAGGATGAAGCCCATCGCTCCACGGTAGTATGCTGTCGTGATTGTGCGGTAACGCTCCTGGCCCGCCGTGTCCTGTAATACAATATTGATAAATGTATAAATAGTGATGGAAGTTTGTATTTAATGTATTTTAGATATAGCGTGAAGTAATATTTTAATTTCAAAATAATTGATAATAACTTTATACAATTAATTTACTAGATATTTAGGGAGAGAATACTACTCTATTATGATGTATTTTTGTGTTATTAATTATGTGAGCAATTTTAATGAAAGAGAGGAAGGCCTTCTGTGGTATTCATAAAAAAAACTATGAATTATGAACTCGTATTCTATCTAAACTATACAGATATAACAATTCAAAGCATACGTCAATACAGTTAGATAATAGTCTAAATTGAGTAGCTAAGCTTTTGTCTCGGTATTCTAAGAATGTGTAGAGTTTTCAAGCAATTAAAACAGTGAATAGGTTAAGTTAGTTATTAGAAGTACTTAAACAAAAACTAGGTTACGCACCCATATCTGAAGTTTTACACGTTTGTCGTGGCGGAAGACAGTTTTGACCTTGAAGTCAATGCCTACAGTAGACACAAACGCTGAGGTGAAAGAGTCATCCGCGTAGCGAAAGAGAAAACTGAAAATAAATAAATTTTAATAGCATATAAAGCATAATCGTTAGTTTCTTTTTTATATTTATGACCATTGTATGGAATTTGACTTCATATACTTGTATAAAAATTCCTTATTTTTATCGAACATTTAGATGAAAATATACAGGACTTGTGTTCTTTAAGTTTTTCATAATTTCATCAGTCAGAAACTTAAATATGTTCAAATTTAAAATATTAACAAAGAGTATGCAAATGTATATATAATAATATAAAATACCTAGTCTTTCCAACAGAACTGTTTCCAATGATTAGCAACTTGAACATGTAATCGAAGTTTTGGTCCGCCGCCGCCTCCTTCGGCCATTTGGGGTCGCCTCCGCCAGCCATCTACGAGATTAATACTCTATTAGAAAAACGTCACTCGTCGCTTCATTACAGAAACTTGTTCATTTCCAAACGTTAATTATTAACAGTCGCTTCTGTCTGTCATGTTTTACTGGAAACTCATTATCAACAGGAACGACAACCGCTGTGTTCAAAACAGAATGGAAATGATATGAACATTCACAGCCTTACATCGTTGTAATACAGACCACATATTGAGTGTTTTATGCTCTTCAACAAATAGATATGCGTGCATGAGATAAAGAACATTTTGCTTTGTACAAGTTGCGTATTGTAATAGCTACATCTAAATATTCGCCGATAACAAAATTTTTTGTCATATCCCTCAATATCATTATCGTTCATATCATTTTTGGAGTCAGACGAATTCTGCAGATATTACAAGAATTCCTTCGATTGTTCTGTAGCAGTTATCTAATATTTATGGAAAGTAGTCCAATTTGCTTTTTCCTTCTATTATGAAATGCATAACTTATTAGATACGAATTGTAAATTTTGGATTCTAATTTGAAGTAGGTAGGTAGTTTTTAGTAGGATTCATTTTTTAAGCTTTTACCATAAAAGGACACCGTATTTGAGATAGGTATAGATATTTTTTCAAACTGGTGTTCCAATGGGTAAATTAGTTATCGTAGAATAATAAAATCCTTATTCATTAAAAGAAAAATGTAGTCATTACTTTACTTCAATTTTCTTAGAGGGTGTGGTAAATACCCCAGTGTGAGCGTGACCCATTTACTATGTCTTGATTCATTCGAAAAAAAATAAGAACGAAACAAGAAGCTTATATCTAATACACTGGAGATTTGGTTTGATTTTGGATTGGATTTGGTCTGATTTTGGATTTGGACTGGGTGTGAAAGGGATAAAAAACATACAGGCGTCATTCAAGGTCATATTTTCTTGTTACAAGTTAATACTGAAAAGTGAAATCTCCAGTGTATTAGATATAAGCTTCTTGGAACGAAACATCAAAACATCGTAAGGATGTGGTGAATGTGGGTGTAAAGCAGTGTATATTAATTAAGATGCTGATTTCATGTTATTCATGTTGTATGAATGTTAATATGAAACAGAATTGAAAGGCGCCACGTCGGCGAATCATCTCCACAATTTTGAATGCGCCAGCTTCTATCTGCTAAATATTTTATTCGTTGCGCAAATGTTATCATGATTTGACCTACTTTTATCTGATACCCAACCCCTTTTATCAGTGTGTCGTTGATTCTCAAATACCCTTTTAGAATGTTAGCGAAAGTTAAATTAATCCGTGCTCCTTATAATTTTGTAACAGATGTTTATCTAAAACTTAAGTGCGCCTGTGCAATCAAACTAAGCAATAAGATGAAGGTTAAGCGTAGGCGGGTAGATTTTAAGCTTCCTGATTTTCTATGGAATTACGTTCCACGTATTATATAACATCGTAAATAATATTTATCAATTGACAACATAGATGCCGCTGGCAATAACTATTATTTTAGCATTATGTACATACATATTTTCAAAACTTTCTCATCGTTATAAAGAATGCGATAGACAAATATCTTACAATTTACAAGTAATCTACTCAAACTTACCTTTCAAATATTCCCACTGGAGAAACGAAGTAAAGCAGCTATGTATGAGCCTTACAGTGATGTCACAGTAGTCGTATTAGCTCTATTCTTACATTCACGTAATGAAAGCAAATACCAACTGTTATCGATTCTTTTTACTTAACAGAAGCTCATAAATATGTACAAAGTAGTATCGCTTTAAGGATAAAACAAACACAATATCAAACAGTACCACTAAGCAAACTTGAGCGTGTAAAATCGATAATTTTCGAATTTTATTTCGTAACTCACTTGAGGACACTGTAACGTGCTCACGCTCTATTTAATGTTTAATGGAATTCAGAATCGAACAAATTCTTTACCTAATTAATTGTTTAATTTTGGTGAACCCTTCACAAAATTAGTTGCACGTAACAGCTGTTACCTACGTCCTGCTTACTTCTTACTGTGCCATGGGAGTGGGATAGAATTCAACATGGCGGAAATGCGCGCGCAGGCTTTTCTTATCGTCCAATTTTCATACAAGCATTTTTACCACTAGCCACTGGATTTTACTTTGTAATCCGATAGAAATGAATACTCTCTATTCTTTTTGGTGTCTCTTTTGTTTTGCTTGTAGTCAAATGAGACATTTTTTTAAGTAACTTTTCTTTTGTTAAACACACATTGTTTTTTATAGGATAACTAAGAGCCAATTCGTGTAATTAGTTTTCGTATGTTTTCTAAATAAAATGCATTATAATTTTTCATCATAGAGTTAGAATTCTATAAAATTCGAAGGACTTAGTGCGTTTCAAATGTAGAAAAATAAAATTGTAATGGTGAAATACAAATCTACACATAAGAGGTATATTGTGAAGGAGACATACCTCAGCTTTGACCTCATCTTGACCTATTTTTTAACGGACCTCTTCCAATTACACGTATTTTATATACTTGTAGAAATCTCGCTTTACAAATGAGCGCGGTTTGAGTAATATTTTTCTTTCAATTTCATACATTTTACATTTTCTCCGTACTAAATCTTAAAAAGTTAGTTTTAGTAGCAAAATGTAGTAACTCTATTAAAAAGTTTGTCATAACTCTAAATAAAGAAATATACTTAATTGAATCTATTTTAATAGCAAAAATAACGTAGGCATAGATTTTTCACCTTTAATGCGTTATCGAGTTAGAGTTACGAATAGAAGGCTTCCAGAAGGCAGGATACTCAACATGTACAATGTACATATTATATTATTTTACCACATAATATTTTATCCTCCTTATCTAAAACGACTTATATTTGATTTTATTTGGTGTTAAACAACTTTGGACTCTACCTACTATTTTATTGGACTTTATGTTGTTCGGATTTATTTGTAGCCTACTTTTACCTTAACTAACATAAGTAACTAAGAATAAGTGACACAGTGAATAAATGACATTTTTTTTAAACTTTCAATTATTTATATTTAATTAATTTCATCAGAGCCATCTTTGTCTATATGTAGAATTTATTAACACAGGGACTAAGCTTATATGTTGTATTTACAAGTAATTGATTATAGATGGCGCTATTATAAATTACGTAGAATAGAGAATGTGCTATTTTACGCGACAAACTTATAATGGAGTTTCATGAAGGAAAAGCATGTACATAATTATCATAATAAATCTGTGGTATTATAGAAAGTGTTTTCTTTACTTTCTATTGAATTGCATGTTTTATTCAGAAAAATTTAGTTATTGCGCGTATTTTTCGAAACTAATAACATCATTTTACTCTATTTTGGCTTCTCCAGCAAAATATTATCATTGTAAAAGTCAAGAAATACTTGAATTCCTGAAGTTCTCAGCTGGGCTTGACTATTATTTTAAATATACATTTATATAACCGAATAATATTAAAAATAAAACGTTAAAATTTTTGTAGAGTCCCTCCGAAATAAATTTTAATAAAATATGTACCTACACTAGAATATGCTTGAATAAAATAAATAAATCATCGTATAACAATAGATACGAAACGGGAGATCAAATAAAAGATCGAGTTTCTCTATGCAAGATTAAATATTAAATGGCTCAGTCTACGGAGACAAAGAGTCGAATAAAGAAGGTAATTTTTAATGTGAACGGCGACATTAGTTCAATATTAACATACATAACTAAAATAAAAACCTGAGAAAAAAGATTCCAATCATTTTTGAATAGATAACATATTATAAGATCGAATTTTTTTGCGTATACCTATACTTATAAGTGAAAATATACATTTATTTAACCCTCAATATTTTAAAGATGTTGTAGCAACGGTGGAGCAATACGTCTTAACAGAAACATCTTGATAACGGCAGTCAATATTGCTGCGGAGACACATGTGCTCCAGAAATGTTATTACAGGTAGCATAAGTGCATTTTTATTGCATCAATTTTATAACCTCGTAACGAAAGATATTGAATCTAAACTTCTATACTAATATTATAAAGCTGAAGAGTTTGTTTGTTTGATTGAGCGCGCAAAGCTCAGGAACTAGATACTGGTCCGATTTGAAAAATTATTTCGGTGTTAGATAGCCCATTTATCGAGGAAGGCTATTATAGGCTATATATCATCACGCTAAGACCAACAGGAGCGGAGCCACGCGGGTGAAACCGCAGAGCGCAGCTAGTATAAAATATATGTTTGTAAAAATTACATGTTATAGAAATAAATCACACCATCAACCGCTTGACGTTCACAATGTTTTCTCAATGAAAAATACAGCTGAAAAATTAGAATTAGCTTACGTAAAAACTTTCAGAAGTACGCAAATAATTTGTCACAACACGCATAGGGTATCTACTGACGTAAATACGAAGTTAGAGGACGCCTTTACGTCTGAAGTGGCGCAAGATATTAACAAAGTTATGATGACGTGAACATTTATAAGCCCAAACTTATTATAAGATTCGACTTGTTGAAATGTTTTTACAGCATTTCATATGGTTTATTTTGAAATGAACAGTCAAAGTTATTATTAGTGCCTCGTGTATTCTCTAGATATTTATTATTACTTATTCAAACAATAATTTGGCTGTAGCTACGACGTCTTAATACTTTAAGACTCGGATACATTTTTAATCAGGATTTTGAATATTACGCATTCAATTTAGGCTTAAGAGATTCAAGGTAAAACAGAAACCGACTATAAACAAAAACAAAGGATAAATATGGTTAATAAAATTTGTTTAATGTTTTATTTGATTATGAATAAGTTTGTAAGAAATAAAGTAAAAGAGAAAATTTATAAATTTCTTTAGGTGGAATATTTGAAAACCACTGTTATTCTTTCACTTTCCCTTTTTTTCTGTAAGAAATATAAATTTATCCTTCCAATATTCTAATCTTATCTTAATCTAACCCTAAAAGCTTCCTCACAACAGTGACAAGATTCTGTGTCAAAAAAGTTCTAAGAATCAATCAAAATATTACAAAAGTTGGTCGATTTCTTTATGCCGTAAATTAATCAGTTTTTATTTACTTTATAGTATTGTATTATATAATATTGTAGTAAGGTATATCACATTTAAAGCCAAAATACAGATAAATAAAGTTTAGTAGTTGTACTTAGAAGTCAAAACTCTATATACCTACTTCCTGTAAAATAGTGTAAGACACTAGTATTTAACTGCAAACAAAAGTTAAGATTCAACATTATAGAACGATGAGTTCCTGCGGAAATTATTTCTGTCTTCAAAGGATATATATACGTGATGATACGATTATTGGAGAAAGAGCTTAGCTTTTATACCGGACTTTAAAGTTTTATTAGATCTGTTAAAAAAACATGATCTTACTATGCTAGATCAGCGCTTTGCTGGTAGTATGATTGTCATACTACCAGCAAAGCAATATACCACAGGAATATACGTTTTACAAAGAGACTGTCGAATAAGTTCGTACAAGTATAAGATTAATATTAATTTTCGGATCATTTAATTTTGGTAACCCGTAATCTATACTTGCTATTGCCTATGGCTTCACTTGTGTTCTAATTTTATCTATATTATATTTACATCTCAAATTCACCTGAAAATACACAAATTTCATAAAAATTGTGATAAATACAAACACACACTATTTCAAAAAGCTAATAAAGACGTAAAGTTTCTAAATACTTTGTATATTACTGGTGAGAGGTAATTTTCGATTCTTATCCAATCCTAAAAGTTATTTCACAATCGAAGGCGACATTATTCAGAAGTATCATAGCCTATATTAAATTTTATGCCAGTTTAACCCATGCGACGCCGGGGTTAGCGCTAGTCCAACATCAACCCAGATAATACCCTAATATTGAAGATTGGAATATCATTTTAAATTACACTCCTACTTATGATTTTGGTATCGTTACAGATGTCGTACTGTTATCGTTAAATTATCGTGTCTTATTTCTACTGAAAAGAATACCTTCTTACATTATGTTACAACCTTAAAACATTTTATATTTGCCACGAACATCCACGAATAAAAATAAAATACAGGAAAGAAAATCTTATTTAAAGTTTTCATTGTACATTACGTATCCATTGCAAAACATTCAGATAAAACGTTCACAATTCGTAAATAGGATATCCGCGCATATTAAATAGCTATATCGACCTTTGCATGTCATGTTTTCAGCAGTGGTCGTGAACGCGTGAAAATGTCGCAAAGCCAGGAATAGATATTGTCGACAGAAACGTCACATTGCGTCATGTGATGCGGAGACGATCTTAGACTGCGAGACCAGAATGTTATGGCGGCTCCACACTAGTGCCGTGAATTCACACACGAATTCGCACGGCGCAAATTAGTGGCATCAGTCGTGTTCTTCACATTCACAGGATACTCAATCACAATTGTTCATTAAACCCGCTGTGAAATGGATGTAGGGATAGTATGTGTAGGAGTTTCAGGGCACGAATGTAGAGCCGCCATTAGAAACGCGCAATCAAACGCTAAACGCTTCAAAATTCAAATTTAATGAAGCTATATGATTGGTTATTTACAAACACATTCCTCGCTACACATGCTCGCACATTATTGGTGGAAAAGCACCCTTTGACTGCGAGACCAAAACGTTAGGTGCGCCATCTGTCAAGGTCTGCCACTATGACGCTTCCAGAATCCGAGCTAGATTACCCAGGATTAATTTCATGACCATCATAGCATGTAACGCGTGCACTGCGCGTTAATTTATTATTGTAGGTTATAAAACTAAGTCTAGTTTTTGATTGTTTATATTACAATATCAGCAGAATTATAAGACCCAATCATAGCTAGAGAACATGAAGAACTATGATTTAAATACAAATTTTCGTTTGTCTTTCTTAAAAATGTTCTCTAGTTGATTTACGTAGCTCGTGGAAAGTTTTTGCTACGAGTAAAACACGTGTGCGCTACGAGGTTTATATCACAATCGAAATGTAAAAAAAAAAAGTATAAATCAACATTAAAAACACATTCTTATTTCTCTTAAATTTATAACTTTTTCAAATAGATATAAATTTTACGAATGTCTTCAGTAAAATTATTTGAGGATGTAGAGCAGTCTTTCCCAACGTGGGCGATAACGCCCCCTTGTGGGCGCTGCAGGCCTAAAGGGGGGCGGTAAGAGACCCAGGAAAAAAAAGGGGGCGTTGTGTAGGGCTTTGGGGTCGATTTATAATTTCATCTACCTAGCTAGGAAGACTCTTAGAAACCGACTAAGCTCTCGACTTCGAGAGTCGACATCTTGTGAACATCAACTAATATTAATTAAGATATAGCTCAAACTCGGTTCGATATAATAGACCGCGGGCAATCATGTTTTAACAAGTTTTTGTTAAATAATCCGATTTGTACATTCCTGTATCAATCGGCTGGTTCTATAATACTTGTTCTTGCTTGTCGAGTACGATTGGGCGTCGAATGAGATAAACGAGTTTATGCACGTTTGATGTCTTATTCCTGTTGGTGCGTGCTGCTTATGCAATCCTATATAAACGACGTAAATTTATTTTATTTTCATTTGCGGTTTCGCGCATAATAGATAAGCAGTACTTGATTTCAACACTTACGTATTTCTCAAAACAAAACAATGTCGGAAGTAAAAAAGAAGAGTCGGCAATACTCTGCGGAATATATTAAATTTGGCTTTATTGAAAATCCCACAAACCCGTCTTGTCTTCTATGTCTAAAAACATTTTCGAACGAAGCAATGAAGCCTTCAAGACTGCAAGATCATTTGAATAAAATGCATCCAGATAAGAAAGACAAGAATGTAGCATATTTTCAAGACCTAGAGAAGAAGCATAATACTCAGCCAAGTGTATCAAAACTATTTTCGGCGGCTGCTAAGCAAGATGACGACGGACTTCGAGCTTCGTACAATATCTCTTTGTTAATTGCTCAAAAAGGCAAACCACACAACATCGGAGAAGAGTTAATTTTGCCAGCAATAAAGGAAGTAATAACTACTGTGCTTCATAAACCGGCCACAGATATTATCCGAAAAATTCCTTTGAGTAATAATTCTGTGCAAAGAAGAATTGATGAAATGGCTGAAAACATTGAAGAATCATTGTGCAATCATCTGAGGACTAGTCAATTCTCAATTCAGCTCGATGAGTCCACTTTACCAACTAATGAAGCGTTGTTGCTATCTTACGGGAGGTTTATTAAAGATGAGAAAATACGTGAAGAACTATTGTTTGCCAGAAATTTGGAGACAGATACAAAAGGCGAAACCATATTCAATACATTGGAAAAGTTTTGTGAAGAGAAAGAGATTCCTTTGAAAAATATTATATCAGTTGCTACGGATGGCGCTCCGGCTATGACAGGGCGCCATAAAGGCTTCATAGCGTACTTAAAGAATAAAATTCCAGATGTCCTTGCTATACATTGCGTTATTCATAGACAACATTTGGTTGCCAGAAACTTAAGTGAACGACTATTTCAATCACTGCAATATGTCATCAAAGCAGTCAATAAAATCCGTAGCAGCTCTTTGAATGATAGATTATTTCATCAGCTTTGTGCTACTAATGACGAAGATTTCAACCGTTTGTTGCTTCATACTGAAGTTCGTTGGCTGTCAAGAGGCAATTGTCTGATTCGATTTTACAACCTGTTTGACTCTGTGATAGAGTTCTTGGAAACTAAAGATACAGAACTGCGCAACAAGCTCATAACATCAAAGAATGATATAGCTTACATGACAGACCTGTATAAATTGTTCAACGACATGAACCTCCAACTGCAAGGCGATGAACTAAATTTAATTAAAACAAAAAATGTCGTTGCTTCTTTCGCAGCCAAACTGCTTCTGCACAAAAAGAATATGGGCAGACGTGAGTTTCACAATTTTCCGAATTTATCAGTATTTTGCAGTAACGACGACTTGTTTGCCTACTGCCAACATTTGGAAAACCTCCACATTGACTTCACCGAACGATACCAGGACATTTTAAACTTGGAAATACCAGACTGGGTGTTGGATCCGTTTTCAAATGTCAACACAGCAATGTCACCTCAGCTGGAAGAAGAACTTATAGAATTGACAACAAACGAAGAAACAAAAATCAAGTTTAAAAATGGATATCAAGAATTTTGGCTACAAAAACCGATCCCGCAATTGTACCCTGGATTGTGGTCAATTGTTCAACGATTCTTGATAGCATTCCCATCGTCATATTTGTGTGAACGTGGATTTAGTGCTGTGGCAACGCTGCTTACTAAAAAGAGAAATCGTTTGCGTGTTACCGAACGTGGCGACTTGCGGCTGTTTTTGAGTAAATTGGAACCTGATATCAACAAACTTATTGAACAGCATCAGATTCAACCTTCACATTAGTTTTTATATAAGAATTGATTATGTTTGTTTTATTTTCAATAAAAGATACTCTGTCCGAATACTATAAAGTTGCGTTTCAATAATCAGTTATAATTACTTAGCGGTTTTTAAGTATGTTTAAAAAGGGGGGCGTTAAAAAATAATTTATTCTTAAAGTGGGCAGTAGACAAAAAAAGGTTGGGAACCCCTGATGTAGAGCTTGTAATTTTTTCTTTAATTTAATCAATGTTTTTGTTTCCTAGGAAGAAGTGTAGTTATAAATTTTAAAATTTTCATTCACTGTATATTGTGATAGCACAAAATACACAAAATCACATTCATAAAATTCAGGAAACTTGTAAAGCCGAGGACACATGATCATTAATTTTTACGGCTATCTTAATTAGTAACATCGTAAAACGTTCAATTTGAAATGTAAAACAGAATCTTGTTTAGTTGATCAACATTGTATGCTATAATCATGCTGTATATAAAAATTCTATTATTTTATTATATTCTTGAATTTAACAAAGATTTTCAATTATTGATCAAACGCCCACAAACTAATCCAAAATATCAACCTGTGTCCAATAAAACCAATTGTTAACGATTATGAATTATTTTATAGCATAAAAATACATTAAACGATCATTTTACTAGTTAAAATATGCAAAAACTATTGGCAAAAAGCTTAAAAGTGGGACAATGCCAACAGCAATCGCAGATTTAAATCGGTGGAAATTCTTTCGGATTGTTTTATTGCGTACTTCTCTCGTCTAATTAGGCTCGTAATATTCAGCGATAATGAGCTATTGGTCCGTACAAAGCGCAGGTACTGAAGTTGTACGGCACGTAAGTTTGCAAGCAAACCGAGGTGTGGATTGAAACGAGGGTTGGCAATGGCGGGAATCAGTCCCACGTCGTACGTCGACTAGCGCGCTCGCCGTGCGCCTTCCGAAGTCGCGCACCCCACGGACTACGATCGACCAAACGAACAAAAAGCTTTTTAACCTCTCCATCGACCTTAAATACCCATAAATTAGCGAACGAAACGTGCGAGCTTTGTTCCCAAAAATGACAATCAGCCTCAACTTTACCCCATTTCTTAAAATGACTTTCAATGTTTAGTGGAGTCCCCACGAGTTTAGACCCCCTTTTTCACTATGATTCTTAGAGCTAAATTGTACCAAAACCTTCTTATACACAAGAAACGACTGAAACTTTCTACTCGCTGCGTTTAAAAGTTTACAAGCGTTTGTTATAAGAGTTTATACTTTTACACCTGACTTTTGGATTTTTCTTTAACCCTTCTAATAAAACTTTCGACACAGTGTAAGTGCGACCAAGTTATTTGAATACGAACGTAGTTTCTAGTGTAAAGTGTATTAATATATATAGTACGTTGTTTCTTTATAAATAAGTGTGGCCCGTAGTTTAAACATTATTTATTATAGACTTAGTGAGTGTGTAGTGTTTTAGCGTAAACGGTACTTAGTGACCCAATAAATCTTCAATAAATTGGTAAGATATTATTTATAACTTAAATATAATCTTATTATTTAGCATAAATTTCTAAAATTAATAGTATTCTTTATTTTATTTTACATTAGTATTGTAAAAAGTCTTATAAACATTTTAGGCATCAAAGAGGAAATGAAATATAATATCCTTATAACGTTATAATTACGTTAAACATACAAAGTTAATTAGATAGGTAGTTAAATCTTTGCATAATATTGAAAATGTACATAAGAACGTATTAATTTAGTAGTTATAAAGCGTGTTCATTTACTGAAAACTTTATAGTTAATTTATTATTAATTGTTGGGTGGTAACGAGCAAACTATAACTATGAGGCATTATTCCCTTTGTCGTGACCATTATGTATACTATTTACGTTAGCGTTTACATTATATAATATAACTCCTAATACATTTTGGGTATTAATTGTTCTGTTGTTATAATAGAAAACGTTATACAAGGTTATGCTTGCTATTATACCTACTTTGTTACAAGGATTACACTAAAGAGATGTAAAATTCATTAATTAAAAAGTAATTTGTCTAGTAGAACCTTGGAGAACGAGGTTGAGCTTATTTTAAAATAAAAACAAACTTCGATGGGGTTTAATATAGTATTGAATTGTTACAACAATCTTTTCCTGGTGCAAACTTACAGGAAATTCTTATTTGGCCATGGGCGCTAAGATAGTTAAAAATTGAGTGTAAAATTGAGCTAGTTATTCCTCTATTTGTTAAGAATAATAACCGAATGCCATGTTTTGAATATTATCTATTGAAAAATATAGAGGACACAAATTGTTGTTTTTGGAAACTTGGGTTAAAATAAAACTGTTACAGATTTACTTTTTATAAACAAATAAGGATAATAATAAATGAATATAAATATTATAACTATGCACAAGTAAACGCTATAGAAGCGCCTCTCAACGAATTCATAAACTTTGTACCTATAGAGAGTTGTCTTTCAAGAGAGAACAGTGTTTAAGATATTAAGAGCTCTTTATAACAATTTAAACTAGAAAATAATTATAAATTACTAACGCAAAGAAAACTAATGTCAATCCACGCTACAGAGACATGGCTTCAAACTTATGTGTCTAGAGATTTACCTTGAAAGAATATTGCGATATTATAAATCCCTAATTTATAAATAATTTCAGTTTTCAAGGAAAAGGAAAGAAGGAGTTATGGGGGCTTTGTTATTGAATTAATCAACAAAAGACTTTATAAAACAAATGATGCTGAGGTTATTATGAGCTAAAACATGATCAGCTTTAAAACAAAGTTTTGAGGATAAAAGATGTTTCGGAAATTTAAACATAATATTATTTTATATTATAATAGGTATAATTCGAATTCTGCGCTTCCCTTTCACGTTTAACGTGATATTGTAATACGTACATATTATGAGATGAAATTACTTTCTCTAAATTATACCTACATACTACCAAAAGCAATATCTTACCAAACATTTTCATCGTTTTTAGATCCAACAGATTAAATTCACTGTCTCGATCGACGCTTAAATATTTTGATATTTCAAATTACATCTCATAAAAGTTTTGTATGAAAATGTTATTTTTCATTTTCTGGTCTTGAAGCGAAATGTTTCTTAATATCTATCTATAGCACTTTCCGATTTTAGAAACGTTATAAAGTTGCTAACTAGAAGTGAAGAAAGGTTAAATAGGAACAAAAGTCTCTTTAAGCATAGTACCACAGTATTACAATATTATTGTAATACTGTGATAGTACAATGCGATCCAATTATACTCGTTCCTACTAAAAACGCATTCTTTCT
>CAJQZM010029495.1:2832-19432 GCA_907164665.1 Colias nastes | reverse complement strand
TTTTCGACTTTCTTGCCACCCTAAATCCATTGAAACATAAACATTTCCATAAGTCCGGAAAATTTCTATACGCCAGGAAAATTTGTATATGTCCGAAAAATGTCTATAAGCCAGGAAAATTTCTATAAGCCAGGAAAATTTCTCTAAGTCAGGAAAATTTCCACAAGAAAGGAAAATGTCTATACGTCAGGAAAATTTCTATACGCCAGTAAAATTTGTATATGTCAGGAAAATGTCTATAAGCCAGGAAAATTTCTATAAGTCAGGAAAATTTAAATAGATAAGGACAATTTGTATAAGCCAGGAAAATGTCTATAAGCCAGGAAAATTTCTATAGATAAGGATAATTTATATAAGTCAGGAAAATTTCTATAAGTCAGGAAAATTTCCACAAGAAAGGAAAATTTCCACCAGAGAGGAAAATTTCTATACGCCAGGAAAATTTGTATATGTCAGGAAAATGTCTATAAGCCAGGAAAATTTCTATAAGTCAGGAAAATTTCCATAAGTCCGGAAAATTTCTGTGTCAGGAAAATTTCCACAAGAAAGGAAAATTTCTATACGTCAGGAAAATTTCTATACGCCAGGAAAATTTGTATATGTCAGGAAAATGTCTATAAGTCAGGAAAATTTCTATAGTTAAGGAAAATTTCTATAAGTCAGGAAAATTTCTATAAGTCAGGAAAATTTGTATACATCAGGAAAATTTCTATACGCCAGGAAAATTTGAATGTGTCAGAAAAATGTCTATAAGCCAGGAAAATTACGATAAGTCAGGAAAAATTTCTATAAGTCAGGAAAATTTCCGTAGCTCGGGAAAATTTCTATAAGCTGGAAAATTTCCATAAGAAAGGAAAATTTTTATAAGACAGGAAAATTTCTATAAGCCAGGAAAATTTGAATATGTCAGGAAAATTTCTATAAGCCAGGAAAATTTGTATATTACAGGAAAATGTCTATAAGTCAGGAAAATTTCCACAAGAAAGGAAAATTTCTATACACCAGGAAAATTCTATACGTCGGGAAAATTTCTATAAGCCAGGAAAATTTCCATAAGCCAGGAAAATTTCTATACGCCAGGAAAATTTGTATAAGTCAGGAAAATTTATATATAAATAGGTTTCCGCCCGCGGCTTCGCCCGCGCAGTCACAGAAAAACCCGCATAGTTCCCGTTCCCGCGGGATTTCCGGGATTGCGTCATTTTCCCGGGATAAAAAGTAGCCTATGTCCTTTCTCGGGTATCAAAATATCTCCATACCAAATTTCATGAAAATTGGTTCAGTAGTTTAGGCGTGATTGAGTAACAGACAGACAGACAGAGTTACTTTCGCATTTATAATATTAGTATGGATAAGACCATTTTATTATAAAATAATCGGTTGGTTTTAACGTCTATGACGTCAATTAAAAAGCAGAAAAAACAAGAAAGACATAATTACACATTTTCTGCATTCATGCGTGTAAAACCAGGGCAAGTGGCTAGTATTTGCCAGGCTTAATCCAACCCTTGTATAAGTACAAAGCCCTCATAAGAGGTCTGTTTCCCTGCTGTGGGAACAAAATATGCTCACAATGCTATGTTACTTTTTCTATGTCTATGCAGGTACATGACAAAAAAAAGAACGCGTGTCAGAAGTGAAATTTCTTTGGCAACATTCAAAGATACCAAAATCGTCGCCTTACTCCATGACGTGACGGTATTGCCATGACGCGACTTTGAATTTTACTCTCAACGCGCCTAAAGAAGTTTCACTTCAAAAACTCGCTCTAACTATAACATTAGAACAAAACCAGGGCAACAAGCTAGTATTTATATCCATAATCCGGCCCTGGTATATCGACCGCGCCATACAAACATACTGAATGACCCGGTTCTGTCTGTGCGTTGTTTATACACAAATATTGACACTAGCAAATGATTTAAGGTACTCAAGGGATGTTATTGTTTGATAGTTTAGATATAGTCATTTGTATGTACACTAATATCTTGTATATTATATTATATCTGTGCTAATATTATATTGATAATTGTGTTTTATTTTTGAACTAGCTGCGCCTCGCGGTATCACCCGCATGGCTCAGCTCCTGTTGGTCTTAGCGTAATGATATATAGCCTATAACCTTCCTCGATAAAAAGGCTATCAAACACCGAAAGAATTTTTCAAATAGAATCAGTAGTTCCTGAGATTAACGAGTTCAAACAAAGCCTTCAGCTTTATAATATTAGGACAGATTTAAACGCGTTTTAAACAGTCTCACACCCTGGGCATTAAAATAATTATAATTAGAATTTAATTTTTAATTGTGAATTTTTGAGGTTTAATTCTATCTTATATTTTTTTATTCGATTAATTAAATGTAGAGATATTAAAGGGTAATTTTAATATAAAATCGGTTTTAAAATTTCCTTTTTTGAATAAAACAATACATTGAAACGGTATTTTACTAGATACCAAAATACGTATAGTTAAAATTGAAGTAATAACACGACTAACTTAACTATGATTACGATCTGCAATGAACTTAATTGGCCAAGCACTTAGAGCGAGCATTCTTCAGTTAAGTTAGCTCTTAAGTATAACTTGACATGAGAGCTTTTAGTTCTTATAATGTAT
The DNA here is from genome assembly GCA_907164665.1 of Colias nastes. Taxonomy (NCBI): domain Eukaryota; kingdom Metazoa; phylum Arthropoda; class Insecta; order Lepidoptera; family Pieridae; genus Colias; species Colias nastes. The sequence goes on along the minus strand of CAJQZM010029495.1, from coordinate 16,816 downwards.
AGCTAAGTGCTGTAAGTTTGTCTATTACAGTTTTGTAATACATCGTATTTTATCTGAAGAAGTTTCAAACTTTCGTAAGAAGTGTAAAAGTATTGTAAAAAATCAATGGTTGAAAATCAAACAAGGTTGTCGCGTAAGAACCACAGGACAGTTCTTTGGCATATTATGTAGTTAGATATAAGTTACATATTATGTAAAATTGAATTGTAATATTGACATGATTTTAAAAGAGCAACTATGGAGTTTCTTGCCGGTTCTTCTCCATAGATACTGCTTTCCGAATCGGTGCTAAATGTTAAAAATGTGTAATGACGATTCGAAAGTGCTTCTAAAAGAAGTCTAATTGAATAAATAAATGTTTGAGTTTTGAATGAACTAATGTATTCGTTTTTGATCTTACTATTAATTAATGCTATTAAACGTCAAAGTTTGTGAGGATGGATGTATGTTTGTTACTCTTTCACGCAAAATCAACTGAACGGATTTATAGGTTATGTATCAGGATAACACAAGCTATAGAAATACTTGCATATTTATTGCGGTATAGCTAATCTATATACCTAATAAAAATTAATCGGCAAATGTAAAACTCGAGAACGGCTAGACTAATTAGACAATATTTTTTTCGTTTTTTTAAAGCACATGAAAGTTTCATACGGAAGAATACGAAATAGGGGCAATAGGGCAGAATAAGGTCTACCGGGGAAGCTAGTAAATAAAAGGAAATTATAGTAGAATATAATACATTTAATTAATACAATATTATAATATTTTGGGAGAGTTAAATTTCAAGTCTCGTCATGGTAAAACCGTCACGTCACGGAGTAAGGCGACAATTTTGTTGAATCTTGCCAAAGACGTTTCACTTCTGACACGTGTGCTCGGCACACACGCTCTTACTTAATATTCAATAAAACTAATACGTACTTACTGGAACAATTTATTGCTACAAATATCAATAAAAATAGAAATTTCCTCACTTCTCCTCCTTCGTCTTTATCCAAATATATTTTATACCAACCATACCAAACACAGCTTAACGAAGTTTTGTTTCGTGTTAAAGTTCCCAGCGGAATTCTGAACTTGTTTGCTGAATATATTTTTTGCTCCAAAATACAGAATACAGAAATTTCGTCATTTTGCAGGTAAGGAAAAGCTCTAGCTATTCTCTTTTTTTTTCTTTACTATACATATTTAATATGGCTCATTTTACGAAGTATGAATTTTCTATATTATATATATTTTACTAGCTGTGCCCCGCGGTTTTCCCCACAGTGCTCCGCTCCTGTTGGTCTTAGCGTGATAATAAATAGCCTATAGGTAGCCTTCCTCAATAAATGGGCTATCAAACACCGAAATAAATTTTCAAATCGGATCAGTTGTTCCTGAGATTAGCGCGTTCAAACAAACAAACAAACTCTTCAGCTTTATAATATAAGTATAGATTAGCATAAAAATCTGATTATTTATCTTTCACGGTTCAAGTTATGAATAAATTCAAAAATTATATTTGACCAAGGGCTTGTACAATTTACATATTCGTGGAAAAAGAATGCAATGGTGGTCATAATAAGTTTTAATAAAACATGTATTCATGTTTCTAATCCTTATTATTATGTAAATCGCAGAAAAATTAGAAGCTAATGTGTATAAAATTAAGATTAATTTCACCACAAACCTCGTTAACCTTGAAATTATTCAAAAAAGGGTTTTCGTTTGTCTTTATTTCAGGATTAAATTAGTAGGAAATTATAAGCGGAGTCGGGTTAGTATACAATATTAAATTTCTTCATTGTTTCGTATTCTCCCGTTTCTTTAATAAAGTAGATACGGTTCATTTTATTTGAAGTTTTTTGTATTTTGACGCCTTTCTATTAGAAGAAAAATGTCAATTAATTTTCTTTAAGAAAAACGAATTGTTTAACAAAACACAATAATGAACAATAGCGTAGGTATTGAACCGAAGTTTTAAGTACTTGACTTGACGATTCTAAAGAAAAGGGAATTTTCAAAAGGAAAAATAATCGTTTAACAATACAACAATGGAACAATATTTTTATAGATCTTATTTTCATAAGCTTGAATTGAAAAGTGTATATTAAAAGCAACTTAATAATATGCAGGATACTCGTACACTGTAGGCAAAAGAAACACTTTATTATAATGACTTACTATTTAGTAAGTAAGTGTAAAATGATTTATTATACTTTCTTATAAAAACAAAACATTCACAACATAAACACGTATAATATGCATAATGGTGATACATTTACATATAAATTCTCAAAATACAAACTATATACTATATAATAACTATATAATAATACTCATGTAAAATTTCAATATTAAAATAAAAAACTGAAAAACGTAAATCATTCGACGAGCAAATACCTACATTCGGGTGTTTAAATAAAAATTATAATTGAATAAAGAGAATCCTGTATCCATACAATTAAAACCAATTTATTGGTAATTGATAAAGATGAAATTTATTTTACGATTTCATTATTTACTTTAACTGTCTGATTTAAATGTTTACTTGAATTAAATTGGCTAATTCTTTAAAAGTATATCTGTAAATATTTATTTTTTAAATAATGTCAGACAGGCTTTTTTAAATCATTTTTTGCTGTACATACCTACCCATTACCCATAATATTAATTAGTATAGGTATGAAACTATATTTTTTATAGATTTTTCTATATGAACTACTATTCACCACTTTTTGCACCACTACGATTTAATTTAGTACATATTAATTGGTACAATTTAAATAATGTCGTCATAAGAATGATGTGAATCTGTGTGAATCTCATTTCAGGAAAAAAGTTGGCATTAACTTCGACTTTTTATAATAGCGCCATCTGTGTGTGTGTAAAGTAAACTTTGTTGTTCGGACGTCATTTTCAGTATAAGCGCCATCTATCCAAGATGTTTCGTACTACTTCGTCCAGTAAGGAAGTGATTCTGTTTAAGATTAGCGCCATCTATACAACAATAGTGGCGTTTTTATAAAGAAGGACATCTATGTTTGTACTGAGAAAAGTTTTCAGGCGGCAATTTTTGTATTCAGAAACTAAGTTTCCGTTTGAAAAATATAGATGTCACTTTTCATGCATGAACATTCTAATAATTATTATTAATTTATTATCATGGAATAATTGAGTCCAAAAGTTTTGGGTGTGAAACAATTTAGCTGAATTATTTCAAGCTTGAAGACAATGGATGGAATTAACATAATAATATGCTTTATTTCAAATACGAACCAATCAAAATCTAATTATGAAGCTTGTGTAATTATTGTGTATTGTTATGTGCCACTTTTTATGTTGTGATAAAAATTATAGTACCTAGGTATATAAATTTTGTACAATATAATATCCAATGATAATAATTGATACCTAACCATTCAATATAATTTTTTAAGGGTGCTTTTCCACCAGTAATGTGCGAGGAATGTGTTTGTAAAAAGCCAATAGTAGGTACCTACATGGTACCTACCTATCGCTTCAAACCCTTCAAAATTCAAACTAAATGAAGCTATAATTATTATGATTGGTTCTTTACAAACACATTCCTCGCACAATATTATTGGTGGAAAAGCACCCTTAATGTGTAATTACTCACAAAAAAGAAATCTTATATTATTTCAGTCATTTTATAGGTCAAATCTTATTATGACATTATGAATATTAATCCAGTCAAATTAAGCTTGAAAATAGTATTGAAATAAGGATAATTCCGGGAAAGCCAAATTTTGGTGAGGAGCTGGAGTGTACCATAACAAATAAAAATTGAAAAGTCCCCACTTATCCCATGTGTGCTTCAAAAGTTATTTGGGGTCAAAGGTCAAAATTTCAGATTTTTCAGTTTTTCTCGAAAACTGTAAATTTAAAAAAAAATGCCTCAAATCAAATTTCTAGATCTTATAATTCTCTACAAAAATGGTCTCTATGATTTTTTTCCCAAGAGTTACCATTCCTGAGATAATGCGATTTGAAGAGACACATCACTACATAGTATAAAACAGTCGCTTTCTCTGTCCCTATGTAACTTTGTATGCTTAAATCTTTAAAACTACGCAACGGATTTTGATGCGGTTTTCTTTAATAGATAGAGTGATTCAAGAGGAAGGTTTTAGTATATAATTTATTAGGTTTTAGACAAAGAAATGAATGAAAATGCCTGTGAAATGATTGAAAATCATACTACGTAAAAAACTTGAAGGGGGGAGGGGGGTCTTTGCATATACAACAAGTGGTTACCGAGGGGAGGTAGGGGTCGAAAAATCTTAAAAAACTAGGTCACATAGTATGGGAACGTTCCCTGAAATTGGCTGTCACCAAAATGTATAATGTATCTCTTCAAATCGCGATATCTCAGAAATAGTAACTCTTGGGAAAGAAATCATAGAGACCTTTTTTTGTGGAGAATTATAAGATCTAAAACTTTGGTCTGAAGTCTTTTTTTATACAATTTACGGTTTTCGAGAAAAATCCAAAAAACCTCAAATTTTGACCTTTGACCCCGAATAACTTTTGAAGCACACATGGGATAAGTGGGGACTTTTCAATTTTTATTTGTTATGGTACACTCCAGCTCCTCACCAAAATTTGGCTCAGTCGGAATTATCCTTATTTCAAATGCTTAACTTGACCGGATTATATCTTACGTATGTTAGCATTAAAACTAGATCAAGGTACGCTAAACATTGAAACAATTAATAGAAGCTACATAATTTCCCTCATTCCATGAATTAATAAATTAAACTACAATTAAATATTTCCTGTGCTAAAAACAGCATTATTAAGTAATGCTTTCAGTGAACTAACAAATTACTACATACAATTAGTGTAAAAAATAGTACTTACCTATAATAATTTACGTACATACTCGTACCTAGTTACTTAAATATTTTATATTACTGCCTGATATAAGCTGTGTATAATTTAAAAAATTTACTGGTAAAAGGTATTTTTTACATTCATATGTATTGAAGACCAATAAAAACATCCACAAGAAAACTATTTGCAATGAATGTGTAGAGTTGTTGTTAAATATTATAATAATATGTTAATGATTCTAATTATCTTACAGATTGGTAACTTACCTGCGTAATACGTAATAAGACATTCGCCGGTTTGCCTGCAAAAGTAAACATAACATAATGATATTCAAAGGATCCTCAAGATTCTTAGAATCTCCTTATGTTAATAGTGAAATAGTTCTAAAGTTATTTAAAGCAAGGGTCTTGACCCTTGTGGGTACATTTTGACCCTAAAGTTTCTTGTCTTTGTCGCAGAGTTGCATATATTAGGTATAATAGAGACGAGTAATGGTCTTCGGTAGACAAATGTTAATTCTTGATTGTGACAGGTATACGCAAAGTTTTTGAAGTGAAACTTCTTTATCGGGGTTGGAAAAAAATTTAGTGTACCTAACATTTTTTCGTTACGCGTGACATTTTTCCGTTACGCGCCATATTTTTCTTATCCCTACCACGCGTGATTCGACGTATTTCTGTAAAGTTGCATATAGTAAATTATTTTTTGAAAAATAAGGTCATTAAGTGTGTACACTAGTACACGCACACATTTTTTTAAAACTAGTTTCTAGTTCCCGGTTTTGCTCAGATAAATTTCATATGAGTAAATATACAAATGCAATACTTATTATGTTACTAGCTGCAGTTTCACCCGCGTGGCTCCGCTCCTGTTGGACTTAGCGTGATGATATATAACCTATAGCCTTCCTCGATGAATGGGCTATCTAACACCGAAAGAATTTTTCAAATCGGACCAGTAGTTCCTGAGATTAGCGCGTTCAAACAAACAAACTCTTCAGCTTTATAATATTTGTATAGATTTATTATTTGTAACGCTTCCAAACACTGAAAAGCTAAACTGAAAGAAAGAATTACATTATTAGGAAACCCGCAAGCTACAGCTATAGTCATCTATAAATTACCTACAAACACAGTAATAAATACGAATTACCCTGTTTTGTCTAATTTGTATAAGAAAAATACATTTCACTGCTTTAATGAACATGTCGCATAAAGAGATGTTTAAAAAAAATACATTTGTGTGTCGTTTTATTAAAACAAATGACAAAAATCTTTTATGCATTGTTTGTGGATTTATAATGGAAAAAAGTGGTTTTTGAAGTGGTCAAGGGTGTGTCGAGATTGGAGGGACGAATTAAAAACGTCAGCTTTTTTTAACCTACTTCAAATTTGGGTATTCTCAATTTGGTTGGGTGTTTTATCTTGGTAGCTAAATCATTTAAAAACGAATTGAAAAATTTAATTACGTTTTATCCTAAATATCCTTTTCTCATTTTAATTGGTTTCAATGTTTAAATTATCACTACAAATCATCCTTTTCTCATTTTAATTTATACAAATCAAGAATTGATTAGTTTCATAATTTTTAAAAGCATATAATAGGCTATTAATTATTGAATACTAGCTTCCGCCCGCGGCTTCGCCCGCGTGGTGTTTTGATAAAAGGTAGCCTATGTTCTTTCTCAGGGTCTAAAGATTGTCTGTGCCAAATTTCATCAAAATCGGTTGAGAGAGATAGACAGACAGACAGGCCGAGTTACTTTCGCATTTATAATATTAGTAGGGATTATTAGGTAAGTATACAATATATTTTATATACTAATACTCAACCAAAGAGATATCCATTTTCTTTTAAACAGTTCTGTAAATTCTAGTTATAGGTGCGTTGTTAATAATTAAAATATATTATCTGTCACATAGAACGAGAATTGCATGAATATGCGCCAAAACTTTTTAATTATAATATATCCAAGTAGTGAAACCCTTTAAGCCAAAAACATTAAAAGTTGACCACACGAATCCTCTAAAACCTTTTCAACTAAAACAACATAAAAAGTTGCAACAAACAAACATTGTAGCTCTAAGTTTAACTTGTTTTAATGTAAATCACTACATAGTATAAAACAAAGTCGCTTTCTCTGTCTCTATGTATGTTTATATCTTTAAAACTGCGCAACAGATTTTGATGCGGATAAAAAAAAATGCTATATTTACTATAGCATGTTTTTCTAAATAATATAGCCTAGCCTACGGTAATTTAAGCAGTCAACCGAAATTTGGGCTGAAAATAAATTTAGGTCATTCAGGTATTAAAATAAATCACTGTTATAATACTTTTATAAGACTTATATGTTTGACTCGAAATAATATTATGTAGGTTCGACTCAGAATAGTAATTAGGTTAAAAAGCAAAGCCACGGTAAATCGAAAACCGCATCTTTATCACTACATAGCTTTATCATCATCACTATCACTACATAGTATAAAACAAAGTCGCTTTTTCTGTCCCTATGACCCTATGTCCCTATGTATGCTTAAATCTTTAAAACTACGCAACGGATTTTGATGCGGTTTTTTTTAATAGATAGAGTGATTCAAGAGGAAGGTTTTAGTATATAATTTATTATGTTTTATACAAAGCGGGCGAAGCCGCGGGCGGAAAGCTAGTTTCCTATAAAAAATTCAATCATCAAAAATTTGAAAAAGATTGTAAACAGACTACTGTCGGCATTACATATAACTTTAAAAATAAATAAATATTAAACACACTGAAAATCAGCTCTACTTTTATTGAAGCTACAGTTTTCAGTGTTGTTCTTTTTCAGGACTTCCCCATCATAAAATACACAGATAAGTGTATTTTCTATGTGTTGAATACATATTTGCTTTCTTCTTCTTGCAATTTACAGAACACATGATATAAAAGAATTATCAAAATTCATCAAACGTTCATTAATATTATATTTTATCCTACTATCCATACTAATATTATAAATGCGAAAGTAACTCTGTCTGTCTGTCTGTTACTCAATCACGCCTTAACTACTGAACCAATTTGCATGAAATTTGGTATAGAGATATTTTGATACCCGAGAAAGGACATAGGATAGGTCATATCCCGGAAATCCTACGGGAACGGGTTTTTCTTTGAAAACGCGGGCGAAGCCGCGGGCGGAAAGCTAGTAATATTATAAATGCGAAACTTTGTGAGGATGGATGTTTGTTACTCTTTCACGCAAATACTACTGAACCGATTACAATAAAATTTGGCATGTAAGTAGCTGAAGACCCAGAATAAGACATAGGCTACATTTTATCCCGGAAATCTCATAGGAACGGGAACTATGCGGGTTTTTCTTGGAAAACGAGGGCGCAGCCGCGGAGGAAATCTAGTACCTCTACTAATAAATTAAACAGTTCGGTAGGTTTTACAACCGTATTTTACATACAACAGTATTTTGAAATAATGGTAATAAATATCAGGCAAATATGGTAAATAAATATAAAAATGACTCTTTGTCTTGGTCAATCGTGCATAAAGGACCTTCATCAAGAAGGGTGCAAAGGGCACCTACTTTCCCGTGAAGGAAATCGATCAGTGAAACAGATGTAATGTATGATTTACATAAAATAAATTTCTGAAAAGCTGTTAGACCAAAAATTTATTCGACTACCTATATTTTCTATGTGTTATCCAATATTGTTTTGTTGTTCTTTTTATTTTTGCCGGAATATTTATAACCTTTTATAGAATTAAAACAAGTACTTATTATCACGTTAATTCCTACGAAACTATTTTTTATTATTATTTAGGTACCAGTATTTTAAATGAATAGACTTTAGTACTTTTTATTAAGAGCTTTTTATTCAGAAATTGAGCAAAAAAAGTTCCTAAATCCTATTTTTCCAACATAATCACATTCCAGTACTTAGCATAAGAAAAGTTCCATAAAGACAACTTTAAACCTATAATGCCTGCTTAGATGTGGTTACCATGACAACCAGATCGATTGGCACCCCCATAGCACCGTCCCTGTCCCACTTGTAGTGGTATCCCATAGCCCTGTCTCGCTCTAGAGCTTATTTAACTGTCAAATCTGACAACATTTCATTTTTCATAAGGCCATGAAAGAAAAAAACCGTTTCTTTATTTTGCTCTTGCGATTACAGAAAAAAAATTATTTCATTTTTTAATCGCATATTTTAAGAGAAATTAAATAAAAACGATAAATGTGATGATGACGTCATACATACGGAGGAATAAAAATGCGCCTTAGCCTAATTTAAAAAAAAGTTAAAAAAAAACTATCACTGACATTTACAGGGTATGGCATGTGTCAAATTTCATATTAATGTCATTTTTGTGAATTATTCATGTCAACAAACTTTTAAATCGTGTTATTGTGTTTTGGTTTTCTAATTTAATCTCATTAGCGTGATGTTTGTTTGATTTGAGTTGGACCAATTCATTTATATTAAACAAATAGTGCCTATAGTGTTCATAATTTTCTTGAAATAAAAGACTTTGTTTACTTACTAAAAGTTGTATTTATTTAACACTTTCCAACGTTTTTGGGATAGTATATTTGTTTCGCAGAAATTTTCAGCACCCCTTAACAAATCCTGCATAAAGTCATCATCATCAGTACTTGTGAATAAGTTTCTTTTGTTTAAAATTTGGATCAGCAAATAACAAATAACAATATTTACAAAGCTTGACGAATCAAAGTGACAAATGTGCCAAAATGTCAACTGTCAAGATTTTTTTTTAATTTACACTAGGTATGTGGCAAAGGAAAAAATGTATTCCTCCGTATGTATGACGTCATTTGGCGCTTACGACATTTTAGAATGAGATGATTTTAAAACTCAAAAAGATGAATGAAAACTTCGATATTTAGAAAAAGCATGAAATACATGTATCATAATTTTCGATCTAGTTTTCATTAAAATAAAAAAATAAGTAGCTTAAAATTTTGAAATGTTGTCAATTCGGTATTGTCACATCACAATGCTTTATAGTCTGTAGCTAAGTTCAGTATAGATAATATTATAGTGTACATGGCAGAATAAACGGTTGACTTGAATGGTGTACTTTACTATTAAATTACGTAGATACTAGATATTAACACAATTTTACTAAAATTGAGATATATATTTACCAGGAATATTTATAAAAAAAATGTGTGCGTGTACTAGTGTACACACGTTAGAAGTGACCTTCTTTATGACCTTATTTTTCAAAAAATAATTTACTTTATGCAACTTTACAGAAATACGTCGAATCACGCGTGGTAGGGATAAGAAAAAGATGGCGCGTAACGGAAAAATGTCACGCGTAACGAAAAAATGTTGCACTAAATTTTTTTCCAACCCCGATAAAGAAGTTTCACTTCAAAAATGTCTGTATAGTGCAATGGTTGGTGGTAAATGAATCACTTGATCCCGACTATTGGCTGTATTGTACTGTATTAAACTGCAATAAACTGAAGACTTTATTCAAAACAACAGGACTATATAAATTTACACGTACAATATATTACACACTACATAGATAAACTATCCTCGAGAATCACTCAATCTATTAAAAAAAAACCGCATCAAATATTTAAACATACAGACACAGGTGCGGAAAAATATGTTGTGAAGTATAAAAACAAATGTTTCAAATCATTTTAACTCTATGGATAAATGCAATGGAATTAAATACTGCATATTTTATAGTATCTATTATTAAAATTCATATTACATAACTAGCTGTTGCCCGCAGCTTCGCTTGCGTGGAAAAGATAAATTTTCATGGTTTAAGTTTTCATTCCCTATTTTACCCCTTTAGGGGATGAATTTTCTAAAATCCTTTCTTAGGGGACGCCTACGTTATGACATCTACCTGCATGCCAAATTTCAGCCCGATACGTCCAGTGGTTTGGGCTGTGCGTTGATAGATCACTATATCAGTCACCTTTGAGTTTTATATATATACTAAGATAGATATAGATGCGATTGTCGCTCTCCGTATTTCATAAAGATAAACATTGTCTTGCACCACAGCTTGCACTCTTGTAAATTGAACGAATAGTGCAGTTAAAGTTATCACGATAAGATTGATCTTAATGTAGCTCTAGTAAAATATTAGATGTATTATCTGTCGTAGCACTTAGTTAAAGTATGATATTAAAATATGAGGCGGCACAGGTGAAACCGCTAGCTTTTCGCCCGCGGCTTTACTTGTGCAGTCATAGGAAACCCCGCATAGTTCCCGTTCCCATTTCCGGGATATCCTATGTACTTTAACAGGTCTGAAACTATATTTTAACTGAATTTCATCTAAATCGGTTCAGAGGTTTAGGCGTGAAGAAGAGACACACACTTACATAAGAGAGAAACACTGTGACTGTGTTTTTTTTAAATACATTAAGTTAAAAACGTAATGAATTAAAAATGAAATTTCATTTTACTTTTTCTTTAACCCTTAATTACTCGCGTGGGGTATATCTAACCCCACGGCGTATTTGAAGCGTCGTATCTCCGCCATTTTTAAAGCTACCTGCGTGCCTTTCTTAGTAGCTGCCTAAGTACCTTCCCCTGCCGTGAATCACTCGCGAGCGCCGCTCCATGTCGTGTGGTTGTGTCAGGAGATCGCGTCTGGGGTATATATTGCCCCACGCGAGTATTCGTGCAACTTTTTTGGACGAGTGAGTATGTGTATTTTTATTTTATAATGTGCAGTACATATACTAAATGGTTCGTTTTTTTACTTATCTTTGTTTTATGTCTATTTGTTTTAGGTTAGAACGCCTAAAATGGCAAGTAAGCGTCTTTCTGACTACCAGATTGTTGAGCGTTTGGAAGACGACGAAGAAAGCATCATAGATAGTTCCGATGAAGATGAGGTAGACGAGGACGTGATCCAGAGTGACCACAACTCAACCAAATGTGTGCTAACTATTACGTCGGCAGACGAACAAAAAGATGGCCTATGGTTATATTTACCACACTGCCTAGGGCCATACAAAAACGGCTAAAAAAATGCTCAAGTTCAGGATCCTAGCCCCACTTCCAGAGGTGGTCCATCGACAACTTATAAAAGGTGCTATATCTGTCTAAGGTCAAAGGATAAAAAAATAAGATTTATGTGTGCCAAATGCCACCAGCAAGTTTGTCACGACCATTCCACTATGATATGTGATAAATGTATTGAATAAAAAGTTCCTAAATTTAAAGTTTCATCTTTAAAAGTTTATTATATTTATATTGATTAAAGATAGTATTATAATTTAGAACAATGTTGTCTCTTTCTAATTTTTATAATAAAAATAAAAGTATGTCATTAAAAATATGTTTTATTGTACCTTTAAAATTGGGGTTAAATATACCCCACGCGAGCGTAAGTGTAACTATATGGACGCGAGTAATTAAGGGTTAATACTTTCCCTGTTTCTTATTTTCCTGTTAGATATTATAAGCATCGTAATATCCCATTATCTTAAATTATATTTTATGCGGTAACCAAAAATTATAACTTGAGTTGATATTACCAAAATTATGTTTAGATCCTTACCTTCGTTGTCCTATATTTAACGCGTTAAAAAAATGTCACCATCATCATTATACGTCATTATTTTCAAGTTATCCTAAGCGTATCACTTAGGATAATGTGAAATTAATATCCTTATTTTTACTTATCTTAGATACTAATATTATTATAAAGAGGAAAGGTTTGTAATTATGTATGTATGGTTTTCACGCATAAACTACTTTACCGATTTTGATGAAATTTGGCACAGATAATCTTTAGACCCTGAGGAAGAACATAGGCTACCTTTTATTGTTAAATATGTACCACGGGCGAAGCCGGGGCGGGCCGCTATATTATTAGTACCTATAGATTAACACCCAGACACAGAGCAAATATCTATGTTCATCACACAAATATTTGCCCTGGGTAGGAATCGAACCCACGACCTCTGGCTTGGAAGGCAGGGTCACAGCTACTCACTACCAAGTAGATTATCTTATTAGAGCGGTTTTTTTAACTTAATTTTTCACCATGAATTGCTATTAATACTAGGAATAAAAACATCTTTATTGTTACGTAAGGATTACAAAATATACGAATTGTTACGGTTATATGAAAAAATGTGACTGAGATTTTATTTCATTTATAACTGTGGTTGCTTCAGGCAATAAGTATGACAGCGATATTTCTCATGAATTCCAACGGGATACATATTTTCTTGCCATGTGACATGCCTTAAAGGTTATAGGATTCATTTATTTATTTTGTATACTAGTAGCTCGCCCTGGTTCTGGTTGACCTGAAAAAAAAGGTAATTAACTATACATAGATAAATACAATACCCTTTACACATACAGGAAAGAAGAAATAAAAATGAGACATGGTTTAACTTTAATATAGAGGTTTAACCTAATAAGTCTATGGTTTCACGCTAAAACATGTTTTGTAAAAAGTTTTTATACAAACCATGGTTTAAAATATATGCTTTAAGGACGCTGTCACAAATCTGCGTTACTCAAATTTAGGTATTTAACGTCGCAACGTGGTTCGCGGGAACATCACGCTCACGTAAACATAGCGCATTCCATTTTATAGACCATCTTCATACTTGATATTATTTTTAAAATTTAAATTTTATTGAAATTGATTCCAGAACATTATAACGAATTTTAAAAATTCATTTTCTTACTTTTATTAGTAGGTACAATTATTCTGATAAGTATGTTAGTTAGTAACTAACTTAAAAAGTGTGAGTGTTTTACAAAACCTCTAGGAATTGTATGCAATATTTAAGCTTTTTAGGAAATGTTTAAAATACTTTTTTAAGAATTATCATACATATTATGTTACCGGTTATGATCTAAGGTTACCGGCAATGTATTAAATCCGGCATTGTATACAATTCTTAGAAAAATATGTATGTTATTCCGAGATACGGTCGGATAAATTAGATTCGTCACATTACCTAGAAAATCTGAACTTTTCCTAAGGAGCAAACACATTTGCAAATGTGGGTGGCTTTTGGGGAAGCTATTACCCATATGAGGTCAAAACTAAAATCCAAGATGGCACCGACGAAAATTTTACATCTTTTCGTCATGGGTGTCATTTTCATGGT